>ML677521.1:500943-513869 GCA_007922305.1 Dermatemys mawii
CCCCCCCCCAGTCTGCCAGCTTCCGGGCTAACAGGCTGGCTGGGGCGGGGAGGGGGCCGAAGGGATCTGCTCCCCCCTCCCCTCCCCTCCCACGGGGTGTTCGGGATCCAGCTGGGACCATGCATGAGCGGGTCCTGGGCTGGGCCAGGCAAGTTCCCCTAGGTGGGTAGCACAGGCCCTGAGCAGCCCCGCTTCTCCCCTGCTCTACCCACTAGACCCCACTCCTCTCCCAGATTGCCTGCAATTTACTCCCCCACCCCACCCCCTCATGAAAACAGGTCTGATTTCCACTTTGCAGGACTCCTGGGTTCTCTTCCTGGCCCTGGGAGGGGAGTGGGGTCTAGTGGTTGCAGCAGGGGAGGCTGGAGCCGGGACTCCTGGGCTCTACCCCCAGCTCCACCACAGATACACTGTGTGACCTTGTGCACATCCCCGCACACGTGCCTCAGTTTCTCCTCTTCTCCCTTCCCCCACCCCCGGTGGCGAGTCCCTGTCAGGGCGGCGGGAGGGCGCGGCGTCCACTGCTGACCCACCCACTGTGTTCCCCGCTTCACTTCCAGGCAGCCATGGACCCGGTGCCGGCAATGGAGGTTGGGGCCGAAATTGAAGTGACCGAAGACGGCGTGTTGGAGGAGCTGCCGCTGCGGCTGGTATGTCCCGGTGCTCAGGGTGCGCTGGCTTGGGCGGGAGATGCAGCCATCTCTGGGGTGGGGCAGAGGACCCCTCACCCGGCCCTGAGTTGCGGCTGCCTCTGGAGGGGGGTTGCTTAGCAGTTTGAGACAGGAAGTGTGTGAACCTCACGTACGTGACTCATTTTCGGGCAGGTGTTTTTGGTCTGGACTCAGACCTTTACTCCCCTTCCTGTTCATTTTGGGGGGACTCTATAGAGAACTTGATGTGCTGTTGGGGACAAGATGAGGGGGGCTCTCCCCCGGCAGTCAGGGCTGGACCTTCGGCAGTAAAATGGGCACTGTGCTGGAGGACATGTGGGACCCCCAGTGTGGCAGCAGGGGGGCGCTATATCACAGGGAGTGCCATGGGGGTGCTCTTCTCCCCTCCCCCGACTTACCCCCATTTCACCCCCCCAGGAGAACGCTAAGAACTACCTCTCGTGGGAAGGCCTGGAAGCCTCCAGCAGCGATGACGACGGGGAGATCAGCGCCCTCCCCTCCCTGCCCCCCTTGCGCCCATCCCGGCCCCTGGCACCAACCCTGCTGGCTCCCCCCTTCGCCACCAAATCCCTGCCCCTGGAGAACATCATCGTCCCCTTCCGCCCAGGGGCTGCCGCCGCCCCGGGGACCCAGGCGTCCGGGGCCTACCAGTGCCAGGAGTGCTGCCAGGTTTTCGTGGAGGAGTGGCACTACCTCCAGCACGCCCAGGAGCATGCCCAGCAGCGGGCCCGGCGGCCCCGGCCGACCCTGCCTCGGAGGAAGCAGCGCTGCCTGGAGTGCGGGAAGAGGTTCTCCCACCAGCCCCGCTTCACCAGGCACGTCCGGTGGCACCTCAGGCTGGCGCAAGCGGGCATCCGGGTGCAGCGGAGACGGGGGGCCCGGCCGTGCTCCCTCACCTCCTATGTCTACCAGCTGCCGGGCGCCGGGAAGGGCCAGGTGGGTTCTGGGGACGTCCCCTGCCCGCCGGCCAGCAGGGAGGGTTCACCCGGCCTCAGGAAACAGCAGGACGGGGCCTTCTCCGGGAGGCGTGTGGGGCAGCCGAAGGGGAGTCAGATGCACAAGGCCCGGATAGCGAGCAAGGGGCAGGGCGCAGAAGGGCCCAAAGGGACCCGGCAGCGTAGACCGACCCTGGGCCGGGAGTTTGGCCTGCCTAGGACAGTTGGCATGAGTCCTATCCAGCCAGTGAACGTGGAGGACCAGGGGCGGGCGGCCATCTTGGACAGCAAAATTGTCATGAGTCCTCCGCAGCCAATGAATGGCCAGGTTGGCGGGAGCGCGCTTCAGGCAGCCATCTTGGACAGCCAGGTTGGCGGGAGTGCACTTCAGGCGGCCATCTTGGACAGCCAGATTGGCGGGAGCGCTCTCAGGACACTGGTCATCAATACTGAGGAGCAGGCGGCCATCTTGGATGGTCAGATTGACGGGAGCCCTCTCAGGACGCTGGTCATCAATAGCGAGGAGCAAGCGGCCATCTTGGAGAGCCTGGTTAGTGGGAGTCCCCCACCACCCGCGCACCTCAAGGAGGAGGCGGCCATCTTGGCCAGTCTGGTGGGCGCCAGCCCTCTCCACTCTTTCCGGACCATGGTGGTGGGAGCTGAGGAGCCGGCAGCCATCTTGGAAGGCCAAATTGGCGTGAGTCCCCTGCACCCCGTACCCCTGAGGGCCGAGGAGCTCCCGCCCTCGCTGTTCCTGGAAGCCGAGCCCGGCCTCAGCACAGCGGTGGATGCGGTGACCCTCCGCTTGGTCCCGTTGCTCCCTGACCCCCAGGGACTCGTCCCGTGGGGCAGCCAGATGGTGGGGGAGCTTCCCGACGAGGCCGGAGACACTCAGCCCACGGCTTTCCAGCTCACAGGCTACCTCCCGCCGCTCAACCAACAGAGCCGCCCCCCGGGCCCGCTCAAACTCCCCCCCTCTCCGCGGGCCCCCTTGCTCCTCCACCTAGTGCCCACCCACCCTGGCGAGCTGCCCCAACTGCTGGAGCTGGAGTACGGGCCAGGCAGTGGGCTGGCAGCGGAGGCTTGGCCGGGGGACGTGGTGCCCGACACCGGGGACGACTTTATCGTGGTGGAGCTGGAGGCGGACGCCGGCGGGCGGGAGGAGGTGGTGGCCGGCCAGCCTGGCCCTGGGGGGCCCGAGCGCTCCTTGGACACCGGCGGGAGCTGGCACTTCTGGTGCACGGACTGCGGGGTGCGCTACGGCCGGGCGGCCCAGCTCCGCTCCCACCGCCGGGGGCCGGGGCGCCGGCTCTGCGGCTGCGGCCGGCCCTTCCGCGGCCTCCTCCACCTCCTGCGGCACCAGCTCTGGCAGCTGGAGGGCGCCGCCTTCCTCTGCGCGGCCTGCGGGGAGGTGTTGAAGGGGCGCCGGGCCCTGGGCCGCCATGGGGGGCGGCACCCCGGCGCCCCCTGCTTCTGCTGCCCCTGTGGGGCGGGCTTCCAGCGCCTGCCCCGCTACCTCTGGCACCGGATCCGGAACCAGCCGCCCGGCCTGGGCGTCTACAGCCTGGACACCTTCCTCACCCCAGCCTGAGCGGGGCTGCGCGGGACCTGTGCCCTCTGGGGGGCACCAGCTCCTACCCGGCCCCAGGGCAGGACAGGCTGGCTCAGGGGGGTGGGGAATGGGGCACGGGGCCTCTCCCCTCAAGGGGGCGCCGGCTCCCAGCCTGGGTCTGGCTGGCGCTGAGTGACCTGATTCTTGTTCTAATTAGATTGTTCCTAATTAAAGAGCTAAACTGTGGGGGCTGTCACCACCTTTTCTCCCCCACTGCTGGGGGTGGGCACCGGACCTGGTGTGGGGTGCTGGCGATTTCTCAGGGTGCCCCCCACCATGCTGAGATTGTGGAAGCAGGGGGCTTGTGGGGCTTCTCAGACTCTTTAAAGCTGGTCCCCCAGCCAGCCCCCATCATTTCCAGCACCCCCCAACCCCCCCCAGGCTTCCCTTTCCAGGGAGGGGGCAGGCTGAGCTCCACCAAACAAGAAATGGACCCAGGTGTCCGGCAGAGTCCCCGGGGTGGGGGGAAGGAAACAGGGCATTGGGAGTAGAGAAGGGGGTGTCCCTGGAATGGGGAGGGCTTGGCGAGATGTAGGTGAAGGGGCTGTGAATGGGGAGGGGAGCTGGCATAGTGGGAGTTAGGATGCAGGGGGACAGTGGGGTGAGCAGCGGAGGGGGAGTTGAAAATGGAGGGTCCCAGTGCCTGGGTTTGGGGTTTGTCCCGGGCTGGCAGGTTTAGAGGCCGACCGATGGCAAGGGGCTGATGGAGCCTTGATGGGGAAGGGAGCAGCTGGCAGGGAAGGGGGGACATTTCGCACCCAAGGCACCAAACTCAGAAGCAGGGAAGAGACGGGGATGGGGTCAAAGGCTCTTTTATTTCCAATGCAGCAGCTGGGTCTGTAACCAGCAGACCCCTGGCAGCCCACACGCCGGGCGCTGTCTGGCACCCAGCTGGGTATTTGGGGGACTGTGGGGTTGCCCCAGGCTCCCCCCACCCCCCAAAGATGGTCCCCGCGCCAAAGAGCTGACAGCTGCAAAACCCCCCCTTCCCCCTGCAGGTTAATTCACACCCTCCATCTAACCCCACTGGGGCTGTCCTATCATGGGGACCCCCTACTGATTTAGGGGACTCCAGTCCCACCCCCCCAACACACACTTCTGGTCCCATTTTTGCCTGAGATGTGCCTGACTCTAAGCCAAAATTACTAGCCAGGCACCCCTTGCCCGGCCCTGAGATGTGGCCAGCTCTGGGGTCGGGCACGGAGGTTTATACAGGGACGCCTCGGTGCTGACATGCGGCCACCTCTGGGGGTTTAGGACGGCGAGTGAAGGAGAACCGGATCTGCAGTGGGGTGTTTAGGGAAACACGGGAGCTGGGCTTTGTCCAGGACGCCTGGGTTCGTGCCCCGAGTCTGGGGCAGGAGGGGAAACCAGGAGGTCCTAGTGCCCACAAGGGGCCGAGGCCTTGGGTTTGTCTGAGGTGTGGAAGGCACCAGCATCCCCCACGTTAAACGCCCTACTCAAGGGGCCATTCCTGCCCTGGCTAGTTCGTGGTGCTCCAGGCTGGTCAGTGACAAGAACCGGCCGGGGGCTGTACTGCGGCCATTTGCCCCAGGTGAGGGTGGTGCCCTCCATGGTCTGCCTCCTGGGCACCTGGTGCGAGCGTGCACCATCTTGTCTGAAGAGGGGAACTGTGCTCTTTCACACTTAGCTCCCTTGCACACTGAGCAGCCATCTGTTACCACAGCCATGTGCTGTTTCACGTTTCTAGGGCCTTGCACAGCTGCTCACAATCCCAAAAGCCCCTTGTGCAAAGCAGATGTTTTCCAAGTCTCGCACAATGGGTCCCTCTCATGCCAGAGTCCCTTGTGCAAAGCATGCGTTGCTGTGTTTCATAGATGGCATCCCTCACGTGCCTGCTCACAGTCATGGTGCCACTGGTGCAAAGTGCAGGCCGAACATATTTCACAGCCTGGCTCTTTTGCACAATGGTTCACATTCACCGCTTGCCCTTGTGCACAGCGTGGGCCTGCCATGTCTCACACCCTGGAGCCTTCACAATCCCAGAGCCCCTTGTGCAAAGCGAGTGTCTTCCCTGACACATCCTGGGTCCCTCGCACGGCTGCTCCCAGCACCTCTTGTGCAGAGCATATGCTGTCCGTTTCCAAGACCCTTGGTCCCATGCAGGGCTGCTCACACTCAGAGATCCCCTCATGCAATGTGTGTGCCTTCCCTGGCTCACATCCCGGGTTCCTTGCACGCCTGTTCACAATCACAAATCTGCTGGTGCAAAGCACGTGCCTTCCATCTTCTGCAGCCTGGGTCTTCGCACACCTGCTCGCAGCTGGGGGTGCCCTGCCTCAAAGTGTGGGCCCTCTGCAGGGATCGTCCCCCAGTGGGGATTCCCTCCGTGTTTCACACCCAGCACCTCAGCGTCCGTGACTCTAACCAGCCCCTCTTCGGGCGTGTAACCCTCTTGCACTTTGGAGCTGGGGGGGGAGAGGCAGCCTGCCGTACCGGCTGCGACCACCAGGTGGCGCCGTTGTCCACCCATTCCCAGCCCCCCAAGTGGTGTCTCCTAGCGGGCTGAGTCCCTGCAGGCCCCTATGGGGCGGGCGCCCCCGGACCAGGGGCTGGGCTCCAACGCCGGGTCCACCCCTCCTCACCGGCCTGTGGGGCAGAAACGGAGCCAGAGATTAAACTCGCCCCAGGGGGAGCCAAAACGAGGGTCCCGGCCCTTTAAATCTCACACCCCAGCCGCAAGCTCTATCCCCCCGCCCCCCGCCAACACACTATGGGGTGGGGAGAAAAAGAGGGGCTTGGAGATTCGCAGTCAGACCTAGTATGGGGGGGAGCCCAGGGCTGGGCTGGCAGGGGCTGTGGGCCGGGAGTGAGGGGCACTGGCGGAGCTGGGGGGAGGGGGGAGCCCAGGGCTGGGCTGGCAGGGGATGCGGGTTGGGAGTGAGGGGCACCGTGCCCACCTGTCTGGCTGTCCGGGGGCTGTAGCACCCACGGCTCCTGCGGCTGTTTGTCCTCCAGGGCGGCCGTCACCAGCCGCGTCAGCGCGTCCAGCTTCTGGTCCAGGGCGTCGATTCGCTTCTCCAGGCCCTGCTGGGAGCTGCTGAGCCCGGCGCTGAGGTCGCAGAGAATCGTCTGCACCTGGGGGGGAGCGGACAAAACCCCGGGGCATCGTGGGAAAGAGGCCAAGAGTCCAACGCCCCTCCCAAGGCAGAGCCTTGGCGAGGGGTGGGGGGACATATAGCCCTAGAGGGCAGCCGTGCTCCATGGCCTGCTCAGACGTGCCCCTCACCCCTGACCCACAGCTCCCTGGCTCTAACCCTCTTGACCCCACTCCTCTCCCAGAGCCAGGGAGAGAACCCAGGAGTCCTGGCTCCCAGCCCCCCGCACGCTGGCTCTGTTGCTTCAGTTTCTTCCTTACTGTCCCCGAGCAGGGGGCAATGTGGGGCCCGATTACTTAGGGGCCCAGCCCCTGGGAGGGGTCGGCCAGGCTGGGATGTGCAGGCAGGACTCACCCTTGACGTGTCCACCTGGGCGTTAAGCTGATCTCGGAGCTTCCGGTGCCGAATCCGGACCTCCCGGAACCTGCAGACCCGGAGAAAGAGCTCTGCCGGTGCCTCTCACTCCCAACCCGCAGCCCCTGCCCCCCCAGCTCTGCCGGTGCCCCTCACTCCCGACCCGCAGCCCCCTGCCAGCCCAGCCCTGGGCTCTAACCACTAGATCCCACTCCCCACCCCCTGAGGCCGGGAGTGGACCCAGGCGTCCGGGCGCGGACACTCACCTGTGGATGGCCGCCAGCAGGTGCCTGTGATGCCTCCGGGCCGGGCGCCCGGCCCTGGCCTTGCTGTGTTTGTGGAGGAGCCAAGCGGACTGCAGGACACGCGCGGCCGAGCTCTTCATCTGGGGGGGCGGAGACATGTCAGGATCCTGGGCCCCTGCCTTCCCACAATGAACCGGGGCAAGTGTGCCCCCCCGGCCCCAACGTGGGCTGGGCTCTTGGGGGGTGAGAGGGGGAAGGGTGCAAGGCACCTGAGCTCAGGTTCCTCCCTATACTTCCCACCATGCACCTTGGGCCTTAGCATTTCCGCCATTCCCACAATGCACCTGGATCTCAGCAGATGGGCACTTTCCCACAATGCACCGGGTCTTACTATTCCCCTGTCCCACAATGCACCTGGATCTCAGCAGATGGGCACCTTCCCACAATGCACCAGGTCTTACTATTCCGCTGTCCCACAATGCACCTGGATCTCAGCAGATGGGCACTTTCCCACAATGCACCGGGTCTTACTATTCCCCTGTCCCACAATGCACCTGGATCTCCAGGGCTTGGCCACTTTCTCACAATGCCCCGAAATCAGCTTAGCCAGTACAGGCCAACCAGCCCCGGGGGCCCAGCCGAGGCAACCCCCAGCATGCCGGGGCGGGGGTCAAGACCTGGCTGGAAATGGGGAACCCTGCCCCTCCCCCCTCACACCCTGCAGACACTGGGACAGCCCGGAACGCCGGGAACTTTTTCCAGCCCCATCCGCAGAAGGACGAGGAGTGGAGGGGCGGGGAGAGGCTGGGGGCCCGGACGCCTGGGTTCTGCCCCACCTCTTTGGTGCACTGTGTGTCCATCATGAAGTTGTGGACGTGTCTCTCCGCCCGGCTGAACTCCAGCTTGTCGGCTGCCACCGCGACCAGCAGTGCCGTGCAGCCCACGCCCTGCGGCGGAGATGGGGGGATTAGCTAGGCAGTGCCCCAGGGCAGCACTAGGGGGCGCTGCGGAAGGTGGTGGAGGCGCCTGGCCCCAGGGCAGAATTAGGGAGCACGGTGCCGGGGGGCAGGCGGGACCTGGCCCCATGGCACCTCGAGAGGGTGCTGTGCTGTGGGGGGAGGCTGGCCCCATGGCAGCACTGGGGGGGGGCCCGGGCGGGGGGGGGCGCCGGGCCCCTGGCAGGACTGGGGGGGGGGCGCTATGGGGGGAGGCCCATACCATGATGCCGGTGCCCAGACAGACCACGCGGCCGCACAGCGTCTCTGGCACCACGTCCCCGTAGCCGATGGTGAGGAAGGTGATGGGGATCAGCCAGAGCGTCCCCTCCAGGTGCCCTGCGCTGTTCTCCCTGCGGCGCGGGGGGCACAGAGACAGCGTCAGAGACCCCCCCACGGAGCTGCTCTGCCCTCTCTCCCACAATGCACCTGGGCCTTCCGCCTGGCGGCTTTCCCAGCATGCCCACGGGCCCACAGCATGAGCCCCACAACCCACAATGCACCTGGCCCCTTGGCCCCTTTTCCATGCTGCTCTTTCCCCTTCCATTGCCTGCTTTCCCGCCACGCAGCCTTTGGCCTCTTTCCCAGGATGCACCTGGGCCTCAATTAACCTGCTTTCCCATGGTGCACTTGGGCCCTAAGTTGGCCACTTTCCCACAATGCACTTTGGCCCTGGACCACTTTCCCACAGTGCAGCTGGGTCTAAATTTGGCCAATCTCCCATGATGCCCCAGGGCACTCAGCTGCCTGTATCCCCGCCCTGCCCTGGGGCCATGCCCGCTCTCCCACAATCCCCCTGGGGCCACCGTTGGCCGCTCTCCCACAATCCCCTTGGGGCCGCCGTTGGCCGCTCTCCCACAATCCCCTTGGGGCCGCCGTTGGCCGCTCTCCCACAATCCCCCTGGGGCCGCCGTTGGCCGCTCTCCCACAATCCCCCTGGAGCCGCCGTTGGCCGCTCTCCCACAATCCCCTTGGGGCCGCCGTTGGCCGCTCTCCCACAATCCCCCTGGGGCCGCCGTTGGCCGCTCTCCCACAATCCCCTTGGGGCGGTGCCTGCTCCCCCACAATCCCCCTGGAGCCGCCGTTGGCCGCTCTCCCACAATCCCCCTGGGGCCGCCGTTGGCGGCTCTCCCGGCCAGCCCCGCACCTCTCGCAGACGGACAGCACCCAGGAGGCAGCGAGCCAGAGCCCCAGGGTGAGGACCAGCAGCACGCGGCCCGGCTGGCCGTTGACCAGCAGGCGCAGGACGAAGCGGGGCTGGAAGCGGATCTGGTTGAGGGAGCCGATGGTGCGGTACGAGGCGTCCCCCAGCAGCTGGCTCTGCAGCAGCGCGGCCCGGGGCACCAGGTACAGCCGCAGGAACATCAGCAGGGACAGCGCCACCTCGGCCCCCCGCAGGAAGGGGGTCTGGGGGCCCGGCTCGGGGGCCAGGCAGGGCGAGCCCCCCATGGGGAAGGGGTGCAGGGAGCAGACCAGCAGCTCCAGCAGGATCAGGCCCAGCTGGGGGCCGCTCACCGCAATGCGCCAGTCCTGGAGCGAGTTGTCCAGCATGAAGAGCTGTGGGGGGAGAGAGAGGGAGAGCATAGAACCCAGGAGTCCGGGATCCCAGCCCCCCCCACCCCCCTCACTCTAACCTATCAGACCCCACTCCCCTCCCAGAGCTGGGAAGAGAACCCAGGAGTCCTGGCCCCGAGCTCCTCCCCATTCCGCTCTAACCCACCAGAGCCCACTCCCCTCCCGGGGCCAGAGAGAGAACCCAGGAGTCCGGGCTCCCAGCCCCCCCACTCCACTCCCAGAACTGGGGAGAGAACCCAGGAGTCCTGGCTTCACCCCTCTCTCTCTCTCTCTCCCTGTTTCTCTCTTTCCTTTTCACTTTCTCCACCTTCCTTCCCCTCTCTGGGATTTGCCCCTGCTTGGGGCGGGGGGGGGGATCCCCAGTTCAATGGGGCAAAACCCCCCCCGTCCCTGGGGGTCTGTGGGGAGCTCAGCCCCACAACCAGCTGCTGTGGGTGGGGGCCAGTCATGGCCCCCCACTGCCCTGCCCCCCAGAGGCCATGAGGGGAGGGGAGGGAGACCCAGAGGGACTCGCCCTGTAAAGGGGCCCAGGAGCGGCTGGACCGGGGTGCGGTTGTGTGTGTGTACGTGTGTGTATGTACCCACTGCAGGGAGGGGCTGAGCCCTGCTCCGTGTGTGCAGGTGTCTGTCTGTCGGCGTGTCTGGGCCCAGAGGCGTGTGCGGGTGACTCACACCCAGGATCTTTTCAATCACCCGGGGCGGGAAATTTCCACCCTCATCAGATCGACGTCCCGCTTCCACCCCGCGGGCGACAGAGCCGCCCGTCTGTGACTGCAACACTGTGCAGGTGTCGGTGAGTGGGTGTGTCTGTGTGTGTGCGGGTCTGTGCGTCTGTGTGTGTATCTCTGTGTATGTCTCTGTGTGTGTGTCTGTGTCTATGTGTTTGTCTGTCTGTGTGTGTGTCCATGCATGTGTGTATCTTTGTGTGTGTGTCTGTCTCTGTATGTCTGCATGTGAGTCTCTGTGTGTGTGTGCCTCTGTGTATATGCATGTGTGTGAGTGTGTGTGCATGTGTGTCTCTGTGTGTGTTTGTGTGCATCTGTGTCTGTGTGTCTCTTGTGTCTCAATGAGTCTCTGTGCATATCTCCGTGTGTTTCTGTGTGTGTGTGTGTGTGTGTGAATCTGGACGTGTCTGAGTGTGTCTCTATGTGTATGCATGCACAGGTATGTGTGTGTTTGTGTGCATCTGTGTGTCCCTGTATGCGTGCGTGCGTGCGTGTGTGTGTGTGTGCGCGCGCGTGCAGCGGGGACACGAACACCCAACCCCCAGCTCACAACCCGTGACCCACCAGCACTCGGGGCAGCTAGAAAAACCCAAACTCAGCCGATGTGGGGAGATTAGATGGAATCGGCCCCAACCGACGGAAAAATACTCAGTGCGTGTTTTCTGGCACTGGTTTCGGGGGCGGGGGCTGGGAGCCAGGACGCCTGGGTTCTTTCCCCAGCTCTGCGAAGGGAGTAATGTCTAGTGGTTAAAGTGGTGGGGGAGGAGAAGCCAGGACTCCTGGGTTCCCATTTGACTTGGGAAAAGCTGAGAAGGGGGGTGGTCACTTGAGATCCAAGAGCTCAGAGCATCTGGGGGGAGCGTCAGTCCCAAATGTACCCCCACCCCACCCACTGCAGGGGGGCCTTCGCGGGGGGAAGGGGAGTTCCTAGGACCCTGGTCTGGCCGACCTGTCGGGGGAGGGGCCTTACCTGGATCTCCTTGAGGTGGAAGGCGAGGATGAGGGCCAGCAGGGCGGCGGTGGAGAGTGAGAGGAGACATTTCACCAGGAACAGGTACACAAACCACTGGGGGTGGGGAAGAGAAAACAGGGGTGAACCCCCCGGAGCCAGCCAGTCCCCTGCCCTGGGGCCGGGTGGGAGCCGGCGCCCCCTAGAGGGGACAGGCCCAGAGCCCCATTCCCACCCCAGCCAGGGTGGGTGGCTCTAGGGTGTCTGACCCCCCGGCCCTGTAGCTCTCAGTGCAAAATCTCATTGTTATTTGTAATTGACCCAGGAAAGTGGGTGCCAAGGGGGCGGGGGGTGGGGATCATCCCCCCACCCCCGCCTGTTCCCCCCACCTCCCCCAGCTCTGCTGGCTGCCTCCAGCCCAGCCCAGATCGCAGCCCCACCCTGAGCAAACACGGCACTGCCGGGGCAGGTGGAGGGGTTGGGGTGAGGCCGGGAGGAACGTGGGGATTCACTGAGGAGAAGGGGGCAGGGTGTGGGCAAGGCCACTCAGAGAGAGGCGGGTGCAGGAACCCAGAACCCAGCCCCGACAGAACCCAGGAGTCCGGGCTCCCAGCTCCTCCCCCGGCTCTAGCCACAGACCCCTTTCCATACCCAGGGAGAGAACCCAGGAGTCCTGGCTCCCACCCCTGCTCCAGCCACAGACCCCACTCCCCTCCCAGAGCCAGGGAGAGAACCCAGGAGTCCGGGCTCCCAACCCCCCACACCACCCTCCCCCATGCCCCAGGCAGTGACTGCTCCATCTCCTTTCCTGTGAAGCTGCCACCTCCGCCGTCCTGATCAATATTTGTCCTGTCACCGGCCCAGAATCCACACCCCCCAGTGAAGGGCGCGATTGTGTTAGGAACAATCAGAGTAGCCGGTCTTGGCAGCTCTTTGCCAATGGGGTGGGACCGTGCCAAGAGCGGGGGCAGGACGGCCAAGGTCTGCACCGGGAGCTGGTGCCCAGAGAGATGGCGAAATAATCGCTGCTTCGTGCCTCGGTTTCCCCACTGAATCCCCCACCCGGCTCTCAGCAGCACGGGGCTCCCCTAATCCCACGCTGGGGCATGGGGCCAGCCCCACCTCCTAAGGGGGAGCCCCCGCCCTACCCCTAATCCCATGCTGGGGCATGGGGCCAGCCCTGCCTGCCAGAGGGAGCCCCCACCCCGCTCTCTGCAGTACAGGTTGTTTTTGCTCCATCTCCGAGTTTCTGCCCAGACGTGCTCGCAGGAGGGAGGGTGCTGGGAGAGGGCCCAGAACGAGCCCAAGGGCCCATTCCAGACACCGAGCCAGGCTGTGCCCGTGGCTACTCGCCGGGAGGGTCCACTGGCCACCGGAGAGTCGCAGCAGTGAGCCAAACCCCACCGAGATTCCAGAGCAGGGGGTCCGGACTCCTGGGTTCTAGGAGAAGGGAGGAGAGGAGAACCCAGGAGTCCGGGCTCCCTGCCCCCAAACCCCGCTCAAACTCACTAGAACCCGCTCCCCTCCCAGATCGAGAGATAGAACCCAGGAGTTCTGGTTCCCAGCCCCACTCTCAGACACACCCCCATCTCTCTCTAACCGCCTGTGGCTGGTGGCTGGTTAAATAAATGATTTGGATAATGAAGTTCCTGCTGCCAGCAGGCACCGAATTCCAGCACGTGGCGGCTAGTTCCGGGATGGGGCTGCGGGTCGGGAGTGAGGGGCACCGGCGGAGCTGGGGGAGGG
>ML677521.1:518554-547484 GCA_007922305.1 Dermatemys mawii
TAAATTAAGTTGCCATGGGATAAGAGGGAAGATCCTTTCCTGGATTGGGAACTGGTTAAAAGACAGGGAACAAAGGGGAGGAATAAATGGTAAATTTTCAGAATGGAGAGGGGTAACTAGTGGTGTTCCCCAAGGGTCAGTCCTAGGACCAATCCTAGTCAACTTACTCATCAATGATCTGACCAGAGCCCACACCTCTCCCAGAGCTGGGAGTAGAACCCAGGAGTCCTGGCTCCCAGCCCCTCCGCTGTAACCCAGTCGACTGTTTTAATGTCCAGTTCACCCCTTTAGCAGCCTGCAGGGAGGATGTGAGATTTTGTGGCTCAGGAAATCAGGAGATAACACAGCCTAGCCCTGCGGCTTTGTCCTGTAACAACCCACCCGTCTCGCGGCTGTAACCAAGCCGTCCTAGTCCCCGGGGTGCGAGGAAGTGAAAACTGGATTGCAAAGCGAGCGTTTGAGTTTTAATCACAGTGTCAAAGAATCATAGAAGATCAGGGTTGGAAGGGACCTCAGGAGGTACCTCGTCCAACCCCCTGCTCAAAGCAGGACCAACCCCCAATTAAATCATCCCACAGATTTTTGCCCCATATCCCTAAATGGCCCCCTCAAGGCTTGAACTCACAACTCGGGGGTTAGCAGGCCAGTGCTCAAACCGCGTCAGAGTCAAGATCCCACCCAAGCCCTTGAAGTAAAAGCGATCCCCCCCGATTTACTGCTTGGCTTCTACTGAGCATGCTAACACTGCTGAAGCACTTGCCCTCACTCTGCCCCCCCAGAGTCATCTCACCCCCTCACTGGGGTTTCCCTCCGTATCGGTGACTTGACTGCAAGGCGCTCACTTCCTCTGGTGACAGGAGTTGCCCGGTGCACTGAGACAACGTTGCCAATGTCTCCTCGAGGGTGTCGCGATTAAAGGGTAAAGAGAAAGGTAAATAATTCCCGCTGCCCATCGTACGGAACGGTGCCAATGTCATTGATGTCAGGCGGGTGAAGACATGGGGGGTAAATCGTGCCCACTGGCCGTACTGACCCATGATGCCACTTTTCCGATACCGGGGATGATGTTATTAACGAGCCTGGCAAATTCTGTGGCTGTTTCCTGCCATCCTGGTTTGTTGTTTTCCTCCTTCTGGGCTTCAACCTCTTGTCTCCGCTGCTTCTTCCACTCCTCCCTCCCCAACGCCACCTCCTGCAGAGGAGGGCACAAGGACGGAGCACGGTCGGCATTACTGGGGGGATTCGGGGGTACCAGCCCGGGACACGGGGCCAGTGGAGGGGCCTCGAATTACAAGCAGGACTGTCCCTCTGCGGGTGGCACGGCTCCGCCTGCCACTGGCAGCCCGCGGCCAGTCCCGGGGCAGGCGCTTTACACGAGAGGGGGGACATTGGGGACGGGGTGGAGAAGAGCCGTGAGGGCTCAGGAGAAGGTCAGAGCCTAGCCCAGGGCTCCGCTCTGGCAGACAGCGCCACGGCCAGAGGAAGGTTTTTCCCTCACTGTCACTAACCTGGGAGCATTTTTCCCTCCGCCTGGCGTGGCCAGGCCGGGGACTGGGTCCGTTGAGCTGCAGCACCGAGCGGGGTGAAGTTCTCACACCCCCGAGCGCCGCAGTGATGCCGACCTGGCTGGTACGTGTGGCCCAGGCCGGAGGGACCTCCAGGGGTTTCGCGGCTCAAGAGGAGGAAATGCTGGATGGGGGCAGAGCAAAGCGCAGGAATGTTCCGGAGATCCCCGTCTACACGGGGTGGGACGCCTCGGGGAGGGGGCCACACGTCCGCTGGTGCAGCGTCTCTCCCAAGGACGAGAGCCGGGCATTGGGCACCGAGCTCGGACTCGTTCCCAGTGGAGGGGCAGATGCCTCAGCTCACTTCAATCGTGACCTTCCGAGGCTGGGGCGCAGCCCTCGATACAGCCAGTGATGGGACCTGGGGTGGGGGGCCTGGTCTGGGGACATCAGAGCCCCTCCCCAGCACAGCACAAGACCCCTCGGGAGAACGGCCGGGGAGCTACGGGGCCGGCACCAGGACGACGGTTGACGGAGCAGGGAACAGAACCAAAATCTCCAAACTCCTGGCTGGCAGCCAAACCCTGCACCATCCCTCTTCTCGGCAGACGGGGCCGTTCCAACCTCCCCCACCCCCCGAGCCCCGTTACCTTCAGTTTCACAACAATCTCCCTTTGCTGCTTCCCTTTCTGCGCTTTCAGCTCCTCCAATCTCTTCTCCCTCTCCAGCTTCTGCTGCTTGGCTTCCAGGGCCGGGGCTTGCTCTGCCGGGGAGAGGGGGAGAGGCTGGAGGGAGCCCGGGACACAGAGGGGACCTCCCCCCAACAGGGGTCACGAAAGGGGATCAAAGCGCCTGGCCAGCACGACTCTGCCGGGGGGCTCGTATGCAGTGACTCGGGTGACCCACTTTGGAGCTGGCGAGCTCCTGGGACGCTGGCCTGAGTCTCTCAGGCTCCGACAGTCACGACTGCAGAGACAACGGCTCCAGCGCCTCTGGGTGCCATTCCCCAGCCTGTCTGGGGGCAAAATTGAGCCGAAATGCCTGCAAGAGCCAATGGAGACGTTCATCTGCCTGGACCCCGAGGCCGCAGGGCTGCTCGGTCTCTGAGTTTGGGGCCGGTTACGTGTGGAGCTGAGAGCCACGTGGCACAGCCTGGGGATCGGGGAGACCAGCAATGAGGGGGGCAGAGAACCAGCCTGGCACTGGGCCCCTAGAGCCAGGAGCCCTGCCCCACCGGGGTGAAGAAGCCATAGGTCAGGCCTGCACAACATGCGGCCCGGGGGCCACATGCGGCCCACACAGGCTCACTGTGTGGCCCGTGGGGAGTGAGTAGGGGTGGGGCAAGCCAAGCGGTGGGGTGGGGGGAAATGGATGTGGCGGGGAGAGGGCAGGGCTTTTCGGCCCTCAGCTGGTTTTTTTGCAGTAATATGGCCCTCGCTGCTTTCCGAGTTGTGCAGGCCTGCCATAGGGGAACCCCTCTCTCTCTTCGAGGAAGCTGGCCAGCTTTCAACAGCACTGTGGAGCGACCCACGGCAAGGGGCAGAGGAAGGAGCTGGGGGGGCTGCGAACCGTGAGGAATATGGGGGGGACTGTGTACCGTGGGGAGCATGAGAGGCCTGGGAGGCTATGTGCCGTGGGGGGTGCAGAGGGGCCAGGGGGCTCTGCTCTGGAGACCCCCCAGTTCCTACATGCCAGCTCCTGCTCCTTCTCCCTCAGGGCCTCGTCTGCTTTCAGGATCAATTCCACCACGGCCTGCTGGGTCTTGAACTCCTCGAGAACCTCGTCTGCCTGGGGAACGGAGGAGGAGCAGCCGTCATGGGCTTTTATCCAGTGCAGGAGATGAGCTGCCTCAAGGGGGCAGGAAGTGGGACATGGGGCTTCTCCCCTCTAGGGAGCGCCGGCTCTGATCCAGCCCCATGGTGGGGGGACTGGCTGGCTTGGGGCGGGAGCACGTGGCTCCTCCAGACAGTGGTTCAGTGGCCCCATGTGCAAATCAAGTTTGCCTGGTGCCAGCCCCGTTCCCAGCAGGGACAGGGAGCTCTCCCCCATGGGCTGCCCTGGGACAGAGGCTGAGGGCTGGACAGGTCGTGGGTACCAGCCCGCACCCCCCACCTATAGGGGGTCTCTATGGAGCGACACTGAGGCTCCACGTGTTATCTGCTGTGGGGAATTCAGTGTCATGGGGCTGCTGCTGGGATCAGGCCCCTCTAGGGGGGTGAACGACGCCTGAGGGTAACAGGACCCCAGCCCGGAACCATCACCCGCGATGAGCTGCTGTCTCTGGTGCCGGGAGGCTGTGGTGATGGGCATGTTAGACATGACGCATCAGAGAGATCAAACCCCGTCCTACCTTTATCCCTTTCCCCGGCTCCTGCCGGTATTTCTCCTCCATTTCCTCCTGGTCGGCCAGGAAGCGCTGGTAGCCCCCAGCCATGGAGTAGCTGCCATTGCAGATCTTACTCACCAGTTCCCTCAAAGCCTCTGCCAGCGCGGCCCTGCAGTGACCCACGGACGCCTCCTCGTTCCAACAGCAGAACTCCTCCCTCGTGGCCGCCAGTTCCCCCTGCCAGTGTGGACACGGCAGGTCAGAAACAGGGGTGGGTGCTGGGGGGGGGCACAGAAAGAACAGGGGAGTGGATGAGTCCTAATGGGGTCAGGATCATAGAATCTCAGGGTTGGAAGGGGCCTCAGGAGATCATCTCGTCCAACCCCCTGCTCAAAGCAGGACCAATCCCACTTTTGCCCCATATCCCCAAATGGCCCCCTCAAGGATTGGGCTCACAACCCTGGGGTTAGTAGGCCAGTGCTCAAACCACTGAGCTCTCCCACCCCCCAGGCTGCCAGGTTCTGTCCCTGGCTGTGCTGCTGGGGGGACATGGGCAGGTGCCTTCCCCTCCCTATGCCTCAGTTTTCCCTTGTGAACAAAAGGGGTAACGATCCTGCCCTGGGGTGAGACACACCAGGGCTGGGTCCTTTGTTCTACGTCTGTGCAGCCCCTGGCGCACTGGGGACCAGGGCCAACACTGGGGTGCTGAGTGGTACCATAATGCACCTAATAAACAGCAATCCAAATGTACAGTGCCTGGTACAATGGAGTCCTCTGGGGTGCCTGGTCACTACCGTAATACAGCTAATAAATAGCAATCAGAATGTACAGCACCTGGCGCAGTGGGGGCCAGGGCCAGCACTGGGGCTGCTGGGTGCTACTGTAATACACCTAATAAATAGCAATCAACATGTTCAGCACTTGGCACAATAGGACCAGGGCCATAACTGGGGCACTACCACAATTTGTAATACTGGTGCAACCCCATTTTGTATCTCAAGCTAAGCAGGGCGGGGCCTGGCCAGGTTTGGGATGGGAGACCTCACTCCCCTGCTCAAGGAGTCTCCCCCGTGCAGGTGAAAGGGGAACCCCACAAGTCAAAGGCACTGACAGTAGGTGCATCCGCCACCCTCCAAAATATCCCAGTCCTCGCGCAGTGGGGACGTGATCTAAAGGCCCCGAAGTGCTGGGAAGATTCTGAGCTGGGGATCTGACTCCTGGACTATTCTCTGGAGTCGTTTGGCCCGGGCGGTTTGTCGCTGCTCATGGGCCTTTCGAGGAGGAGACACGGAAGCTAGGAGCCAGGGCTGCTCTCGGGGTCCCCTGCTCTCTGTGCAAAGAAACAGACACGCACAGGCCGTCTGTTCCTCTGGATGCACCAGAAGCAAACAGCAGCCGGGACTTCCTGTGCCCCACAATCCCCCCGCCGGCCTCTCCAGCGGGCACCGTGCTGGAGGAGTCACATCTTTCGGCTTCCTCTCAGGCTCACACTCCCAGCTGGCGCTGGCTGAAACAGGGGAGCATCCCTGTGAAACCTTCCGCCGTTTTGAGAAGACGTTGACCAAAAAAAATGAGTCTTACTAATTGGTAAACTGAGGCACACAGTTTCTTTGGGGCCAGGGGTCTGGGATTTCTGGGAGTAGCCCATGTTGGGGTGTCCCAGGGGATGGCTTGTAGGGGGCTAAGGGACTGGGGTGCACCCATCGTGAACCTGCATGGTACAGACAGGGCCAGAGGAGAGTGCTTTAGACACTGATGGGGTTGGGGAGTTAACATGCGGCCACTGCTGGCCTCACAATCTCCCATTGCAGGACCGTACCATGAGCTGACCCTGGAACACGTCCTTGCCGTCTTCAAAGGCGCGTCCCATGAATACCACCAGCGCCTCCCCCTCGCACGGGGCGTGCAGGTCCAGCAGCTCCTGGAGGGTCTCCGTGGACAGCTTGGCGCGCTGCTCCATCAGCTGCGTGTAGCGGGCCAGGGTCTCCTTCACCGCAGCCGCGTTCTCGAGCTGCGCCAGGGCCTGCACCGTGTTCTCGACGCAGGGCACCGCCCCGCTGTTGATGCTGGCCCTGTAGATCTCGGCCAGGTGGCCCAGGGCTGCAGATGGAAGCGGCCGGTTTCGGAGGGAGCCTGCGCGACCCTCTGTGGAGCGGATGAAGGCACAAAGGATGTGGGGCGGACTGATGGGCCGGGGGACTCGCTCCTGGGACGCGGCGGCTCTGGAAGCGCTGTGGGGATTGTGGCGGAGAATCAGCTGAATGTGACCTTGCAACACAACACTGAGGCCAAAAGGGCTCCGGCCGTCCTGGGTGCGTCCACAGGGTACTCTCAAGTCGGGTTTGGCCCTGGTGCGACGCCGCTGGGATCCTGTCTCTGGTTCTGGGGCCCACAACTCCGGAAGTGACAAAGAGTCCTGTGGCACCTTAAAGACTAACTAAAGTTTTAGAGCATAAGCTTTCGTGGGCTAATCCCCACTTCGTCGGATGCATGCAGTGGAAGTATCCAGGGGCAGGTATAAATAGGTAGGCGAGAACCAGGTGGGAGATAACAAGCTGGTTCAGCCTCATTGGACTAACCTTGTTATCTCTAATCAGGGAGGGTGAGGTGTTCCTCTAGCAGCTGAATTGGAGGTGTGAATAGCGAGAGAAGAGAAGCTGCTTTTGTAGTTAGCTAGCCACTCGTAATCTTTGTTCAATCCTTGACTGATTGTATCAAATTTGCAAATGAATTGCAGCTCTGCAGTCTCTCTTTGCAGTCTGGACTTGAAGTTTTTTTGCTGCAAAATGCTGACCTTTAAATCTTTTATGGTGTGTGCAGGGAGATTGAAGTGTTCTCCTACAGGTTTCTGAATATTGCCATTCCTGATATCTGATTTGTGTCCATTTATCCTTTTTCGTAGGGACTGTCCAGTTTGGCCGATGTACATAGCAGAGGGACATTGCTGGCACATAATGGCGTATATTACATTGGTAGATGTGCAGGTGAATGAACCAGTGATGGTGTGGCTTATCTGGTTTGGTCCTGTGATGGTGTTGCTGGTGTAGATGTGTGGGCAGAGTTGGCATCGAGGTTTGTTGCATGGATTGGTTCCTGAGTTAGAGGAGTTATGGGGCGGTGTGCTGTTGCTGGTGAGAATATGCTTGAGGTTGGCGGGTTGTCTGTGGGCCAGGACTGGCCTGCCTCCCAAGGCCTGTGAAAGTGAGGGATTGTTGTCCAGGATGGGTTGTAGATCACTGATGATGCGTTGGAGAGGCTTTAACTGAGGACTGTAGGTGATGGCCAGTGGTGTTCTGTTGTTCTCTTTCTTGGGCTTGTCTTGCAGCAGCAGGCTTCTGGGTACACGTCTGGCTCTGTTGATCTGTGTCCTTATTTCCTTGTGCGGGTATTGTAGTTTTGAGAAAGCTTGGTGGAGATCTTGTAGGTGTTGGTCTTTGTCTGAGGGGTTGGAGCAAATACGATTGTACCTCAGTGCTTGGCTATAGACAATGGATCGTGTGGTGTGCCTGTGATGGAAGCTGGTGGCATGAAGGTAGGCGTAGCTGTCGGTAGGTTTTAGGTATAGGGTGGTGTTGATGTGGCCATCATTAATTTGCACCGTGGTGTCCAGGAAGTGGCCCTCCTGTGTAGACTGGTCCAGGCTGAGGTGGATGGTGGGGTGGAAGCTGTTGAAATCATGGTGGAATTCCTCCAGAGTTTCTTTCCCATGGGTCCAGATGATGAAGATGTCATCAATGTAGTACAGATAGAGGAGGGACCTGAGTGAACGAGAGTTGAGGAAGCGTTGTTCCAGGTCAGCCATAAAGATGTTGGCATACTGTGGGGCCATGCGGGTGCCCATAGCGGTGCCACTGGTCTGGAGGTATATATTGTCACCAAATTTGAAATAATTGTGTGCGAGGATAAAGTCACAGAGCTCAGCAACCACTTGTGCTGTGGCATCATCAGGGATACTATTCCTGACAGCATGTATTCCATCTTTGTGTGGGATGTTTGTGTAGAGAGCCTCTACATCCATGGTGGCTAGGATGGTGTTTTCTGGAAGGTCACCAATGCATTGTAGTTTTCTCAGGAAGTCGGTGGTGTCACGGAGATAGCTGGGAGTGCTGGTGGCGTAGGGTCTGAGTACAGTGTCCACATATCCAGACAGTCCTTCAGTGAGAGTGCCAATGCCCGAGATGATGGGGCATCCAGGATTTCCAGGTTTGTGGATCTTGGGTAAAAGGTAGAATAGCCCCGGTCGGGGTTCTAAGGGTATGTTAATTTGTTCCTGTGTTAGTGTAGGGAGTGTCCTGAGTAGACGGTGCAGTTTCTTAGTATATTCTTCAGTGGGATCTGAGGGAAGTGGTCTGTAGAAATTGGTGTTGGAGAGTTGTCTGGTAGCCTCCTTTTGGTAGCCAGACCTGTCCATGATGACAACAGCACCTCCTTTATCAGCCTCTTTGATTATGATGTCAGGGTTGTTTCTGAGGCTGTGGATAGCATTGCGTTCTGCTCGACTTAGGCTGTGAGGCAGGCAATGTTGTTTTTCCACAATTTCTGCCTGTGCACGTCGGCGGAAGCATTCTATGTATAGGTCCAGACTGTCATTTCGACCCTCAGGAGGAGTCCATGTGGAGTTCTTCTTCTTGTGCTGCTGGTGGGATGGTGTCTGTGTATCAGTGCGCTGTTCTATGTAGTCTTGAAAGTATTCTTTGAGTCGGAGACGGCGAAAGTAGGCTTCCAGATCACCGCAGAATTGTATCATGTTTGTGGGGGTGGTGGGGCAGAATGAGAGTCCTCAAGATAGGACGGATTCTTCTGCCGAGCTGAGTGTGTAGCTGGATAGATTGATGATACTGCTGGGTGAGTTAGGGGTACCACCGCTGTGGCCCCATGTGGCAGGCAGGATTTTAGATAGCTTGCAGTCCTTTTTCTTTTGTAGAGAGGTGAAGTGTGTAATACAGATCTCCTGTCTTATTTTAGTAAAGTCTGTTTGTGTGGAGGGTTGGTTGTTTATCAAGGTCTCCAGGTTGGAAAGCTCTTTTTTGATGTTTTCCTGTTTGCTGTACAGGATGCTGATCAGGTGGTTCCTCAGTTTCTTAGATAGTGTCTGGCATAATCTCTCACTGTAGTCTGTGCAGTATGTAGAAAGCAATGGATTTTTCACCTTCAGTCCATTAGGTATGATGTCCATCCGTTTGCATTTGGAGAGAAAGATGATATCTGGCTGTATTTGTGCAAGTTTCTTCATGAGGTTGATGGATTTCCACTCCATACGGCTAAATGCAGTGCCTTGCATGTTATCAAGAATCAGAGAGGTAGCCGTGTTACTCTGGAATTGCAGAAGTGACAAAGAGTCCTGCGGCACCTTAAAGACCAACTAAAGTATTAGAGCATAAGCTTTCGTGGGCTAATCTCCACTTCGTCGGATGCATGCAGTGGAAGTATCCAGGGGCAGGTATAAAGAGGTAGGCAAGAACCAGGTGGGAGATAACAAGGTTAGTCCAATGAGGCTGAACCAGCTTGTTATCTCTAATCAGGGAGGGTGAGGTGTTCCTCTAGCAGCTGAACTGGAGATGTGAATAGGGAGATTAGAGATAAGAAGCTGGATCAGCCTCATTGGACTAACCCTGTTATCTCCCACCTGGTTCTTGCCTACCTATTTATACCTGCCCCTGGATACTTCCACTGCATGCATCCGACGAAGTGGGGATTAGCCCACGAAAGCTTATGCTCTAAAACTTTAGTTGGTCTTTAAGGTGCCACAGGACTCTGTCACTTCTGCAGTTCCAGACTAACACGGCTCCCCTCTGATTCTTGACAACTCCGGAAGGACGTTGACCAAAAGTGGGAGAGGTCAGAGAAGAGTCACAAGAGGGATTAAAGGCTAAAAAACCCACCTTAGACAAGAGACTCCAGGAGCTCAGTCTAAGGGCACAACTACAGCGAGTGGAGACGCTGCCTCCGTCAACAGGACGCTCTCCCTGGCGCTGTCGAATAAATGCATGTGACCCCCTGCACAGCACAGACCAGAGACCTGCCCCCAGATCACCCCTAGAGCACATCTGGCAGGAAACCGTCCCGTCTCGAATTAAGACGTGTCAGTGACAGAGAATCCAGCCCAGCGCTTGGCCCCAATGGCTCATGACTCTCTCAGTTAAAATGTTTCACCTTATTCCCAGCTTCGTACCAGACTTTCCTCTGCTTGACCAACGAGCCCCTTGTTAAATGTTTGCTCCCCAGGTGGGTACTGACAGACGGGGCTTAAAGTCCGTGCTCAGCTAAACCGACTGCGCTTCTTGTGTCTCTCACTCTACGGCAGGGTTTCGAATCCTTTAATCCAGTGGTCCCCAAACTGGGGGGTTGGAGGAACCTTCTGGGGGTGCAGCGGGCCATGCTCCAAGGGGGGTGGGAGGGTGCATCACCCAGCCCCAGCTCTGCTCCCACGCCCAGCTCCAGCCCCAGTCAAAGCGTTGGCCCTGGCCCCGGCCCCTTCCCCGAACCATGGCCCCTCTCTTGGCCTCGACTCCAGCTCCGCTCCCAGCTCTGGGTCTCCCAAATGCAGCTTCTGGCAGGGGTGGAGGAGGGTGATAGCGGGGATGCAGATAGATTAAATTATGGGTGAGGGGGGGCGTGACATAGAAACTTGCTCTAATTGTTCTCATGGCTCTTGTCTTAACCCCTCCGCAAGTGACCAACCTCCTGCTTCACTGACAGCTCCAGGATGGGACACAGGATCCCAGCAGTGGTCGCCCCAGGGCCAAACCCAGCGGTCAAATCGCCTCCCTGCTCCAACTCATGGTTCCCCTGCTGATGCCTCCAGGGATCACATAGAGCCCTTCTGGCCTCAGCATCGTCCTGGGAGATCGATCAGGTGATTCTCCACCCCCCCAAATTCTTCTCACAGTCCCCAGGCCAGAACCCCCCAGCCTGTAAGTCCAGCCGGCACCCTTGTTCTTAGACATACACACTGACATTCAGCTCGTTTGCTTGCACCCAGCTAACCGAGCACCCGGGATTGTTCGGGGTCATGTTACTTTATCTCTTCCCCAAGCATAGCGTCACCTGCTGACGTTATCAGTGGTGATCCCATGTTCTCTTCCAGGTCACTGATAAAGCTGTTAAATAGCAGAACCCAAAACCTGCAGGATCCCACTGGGAACGCCCGCTCGATGTGGACTCCCCGGGTACATTCCCTGGTGGCCCAGCATTAGCAGAAACCGTGGCTGAGTCCTGGCGACTCACCCGTCCCAGTGACCTGCTGGCCTCCCAGGATGGTCAAGGGCTGGGCCTTGTCCCAGACGTGATTGCAGAACCTGCGCGTGGCGTCCTGGAAATTGGGGTCCAGCTCGTCCTCCTGGAGCTCCTCCAGCCGAGGCAGGTCTCTTCGGCCGGCTGGCCGGTCAAAGGTGAAGCATTTGCGGGAGGGGAAGAATTGCCTGTTGCACTTCTCGGCCTCGGTAGCTTTCTCGCTGCCACCTGGAGAAAGAAGAGACGGGCGAGTCTAGATTCCAACTCTCCCAAACCAGACAGGGCCGGGGAGCTGTGGCTGGGCTGGGAACCCTTGAAATGAATGAGACCTTGGGCTTCTCTAGCGCTTGTCCTCGGAGCCCCTTTGCAGCACTTCGCAGAGATCAACCCCGCTTCACCCAGCCCCCAATGCGGCCACCTCTGGGGTGAGACAGAACATCACCCGGCCTGGGGGGAAGGGAAGGAGAGAACCGGAGCCAGCTGAACATGGCCCGTGGATCTGTCAAGGAGGAGAGCAGTCACCAGCTCTGGGGACTGGGGCAGAAACCGGGGGAAACGTCCCCCATGAAGCTGGGATTTTTAACAACCGTGAGGAGCTGAGACTTTTCATTTGTCACGCTGGGGCATCGGGCCCAGCCCTGACTGTCGGGGGAGAACTGCCCCCAACCCCACAGCACAGCGCCCCCTAGTGACCCCCCTACCCGACTCCAGTCTCAGGGCTCTCTCCAGGTACTCGTCCTCCGTGACGGGGCCCCCGTCCGCCACCAGCTGCAGCGTGACGTCCCGCACGGCCCAGATGAAGTCCGGGAAGAACTGCACGAACCTGGCCGCATCCTCCCACTCCGCCTGGCCACCCCCAGCCTCTGCCGCTTTCACCTTGATGTGCTTCGTCAGCTCCGTCACGTAGCTGGGGGCTGGCTAAGGAACCAACGATGCTGACACACCACAGCCCGGGAGGCTGGCTTGGAATCAGCTCTCTCTAGCACCGAGCCCTCCCCATCTGAAGAGCCCCCCTCCCCCCAGACACACAACCAAGTAGGCAACTGTTAATCTATTTTATACATGGGGAAACTGAGGCACGAGGAGAGGCAGTGGCTTGCCTGAGCTCCCAGCCATCTCCCCTCCTGCCCTTCACACTAACACATTAGCCCCCACTCCCCTCTCGCAGCCGGGGATGGAACCCAGGAGTCCTGGCTCCCAGCCCCCTGCCTTACCGAGAGACAAGACACATGCGGTGTTGGGGGGCGGGGTAGATCATTCTTGTCTGGTGTTTGTGTCTGTCCAGCGCCTACAGCTCAGCTTTGGCGGGTTCTCCTCCCCTGCGGAGCCATCACTGGGCAACTGGACCCTGCACTTAGCGGCCTGGCTAGTGAGTCCGGGGCCCTCTCACCCCCGCCACGTACACACCGCCCAGCCCAGCGTGTATAACCGGAGCAGAGCCTCTCACCCACCTCCAGGCCACAGAAAACCCCCTATAGCGCATCCTCTTTCCTGCGCTAAACAGGCTGCGTAATGCCAGGGCCGGGCTTCCTGGGGGACCGGGAGCCAGGTTCAGACAAACGAATTCCCGGGGTCGGTTGAAGGGCAACAGGCCAGGCCGGCGGGCAGCTCCTGCCTTCGTGAATCGCAGCCTCCTCCTCCTGGGAGAAGCTTCAATTTCAGCCCTTCTCCAGCTCCTCTGTCTCTGGGTTCCTCGGCATCCCAAGGGCCAAACAAACCTCCCCCCGACAGTCCTCGGCCCTCCAGGCCTCGCGCACCCCTGTCCGCTGAGTGCCCCGGAAACAGACGTGGGGATCCAGCAGCAGACCCCCTGCCCCCCCAGAGAGGGAAACCGGGGTGTAACGCCCTGGCTGTGGTACGGGGGAGCCAGGTTTTCCTCCTGCCGCTGGGCAAGGATACCGCAGCTTCTCCAGGGCGTCCCTGTCAATGGTCCCATTCTGTTATAGACCAGGGTGCTGCTGAGGAGAACGGCCAGTGCGAAGATCCAGGCGTCTTTCTTCGTATTGTCCTGAAACGCAGACGCGGGTGAGCCCAGCCCTGCCCAGCAGGGGGGACCCCAGGACAAAACCCCGTCCGCCTTTGGTGACCTTGGTTGTTGGGACACACACACACACACACACACACACACACACACAGGGACTGGACGGTGGAGCCCAGTGTGAACCCTGCGGGCAGAAGGGGGGTGTTAGTGGGGGGCGACGGGGGGCATGGAGAGGATAGGGAAGCCAGGAGTCTGGCTGGGGGGAACAAGAGGGGGCAGTCAGGGGGTGCGGGGGGCAGATCAGCAGGATCCCCAAGTCTGAAACAAAGCCAGATGCAAAGGCTCTGGAAAGCTGGTGCCGGGGGTGGTGTTGATGAGGGCAGAGCTAATGGGGGGCAGCTGCGAGGTAGTTAAATCCCACCCCCAACTTACAGCAAGGGAAAGCGCCATCAAAACTACCTCAGCTCATAGGGCGAGTCAGCACCGCAGTCCAGGTTAGGGGCCCAGCCTGCCAGTCCCCTGCTCTCACCACTAGGTGACACTCCCTTCCAGGCTGAGGGGCTGCGGCGAGAACCCAGGAGTCCTGGCTCCCACCGCCGCTCTAACCACTAGCCCCCACTCCCCTTCTTTGTAAATCTTAATGCGAGGCAAAGAGACAAGCAGGAGGACTCCCGCTTTCGTACCCGGCCCTCGGGACCGTATCCTGCATGTTAGCGCTAAGCCTTCCACGTGAGCTGGCAACGGGCTCCCGTCTCCCCCTCACCTTTGTTCTTCCCGGCCAGGCGGTTCATGAGGTAGGACTTGCCCGTGCGGTACAGCCCGGCGATGGCCATCACCGCCACGGGCTCCCTGACACCCTCCAGCACCTCCGGCCACACCGCCAGGGTCCCCTCGGGGCTGGTCTCGATCAAGCAGACGGGGGCCCCCATGGAGATCTGAGGGGCCAGCGCACACAGGGTTGAGTGATCTAGGACAGGGACAGTGAACACACCACCGGGTCACATCAATCCCCCGTGCAAGCCCCCTGCCACCATTTCACGCACACCCCCGCCTCTGGCCACTGCCTCCCCCTTCGATTCCAGGCCCAGATACCATAGTGATGGGCACGATTACCTCATGAGCCATAAATATTCACACCTCTCTCCCTGCCCGGTAGATCCAACACGCCCCAAAGAGCAGCACGGGCAGACCCGCTCCAGGGCTCGGCTGAACATCCCCCTGGAGAAAGTCAAGTAGTTGCTCCAGCTTCCCCCTGGTCCCTGTCCAACTGGCCAACGTTTGGGTGAAATCGTCGGGGTCGGACATGTTGCCTGCTGGGCAGAACCAGGGCTGGTCAGGGACAGGTGGGGAACGTTCCCATTTTCTCTGCTGTCGCTGGTCTATTCCCAGCGAGACACTCCAGGAGCGTCTGCTATTTGGCTGAGCAGAGACGCGTCGGGGTAACTCGCTCCCAGCCTATAAGTACCGACCCGGAAACAAACATTCAATCCTGGGCGCATCAGTCAAGCAGAGCAAGGCGCAACCCGAACCCAGGGCAGGAAGTTGAAGCTGGACCAATTCAGACTGGAAATGAGGCTTCAGTTTTGACCAGTGCAGGGAACTAACCCGTGGGTGGGAGAGTTTACCCAGGGCATGGCGGGTTCTCCATCCCTGGCACTCGTTACATCGAGATGTGAGGTTTCCGAGAAGGTCTGCTCTGATAATTAACTCAGAGGTCTCTGATACAGGGGTCAGACTAGACACAGGGGTCAGACTAGATCAGGGCTGGGCAAACTTTTTGGCCCAAGGGCCACATCGGGTTTGCAAAATTATATGGAGAGCCGGGTAGAGAAGGCCCCGCCCCCAATCTGGCCCCCGCCCTCTGTCTGCCCCCTCAGAATCCCTGACCCATCCAACCCCCCTGACCTTGTCCCTTGACTGCCCCTTCTAGAGACCTCTAACCACCACCCTGGACCCCACCCCCTACCCAATTCCCCTGCTCACTGTCCCCTGACTGCCCCGACCCCTATCCACCCTCCCCCACAACCATCACCCTGGAAACCCCCCCATCCCTCCCCCTTAACATAGCTACTCGGTGCGGCTCCAGGGGAGGGGGGGAGCATGCAGCTCCAGCTGAGTGCTGCCCGCATGGCGCGTCTTCAGGAGAGGGACAGCCTCCCCAGCCGGGGGGCCGGACGGGATGGTACCTCAGGCCGGATCCGGCCTGTGGGCCATAGTCTGCCCACCCCTGGACTCGATGATCACCAGGGTCCCTCTGGAATCTGTAAACGTCTGCAGCAATCGCCCACTCTGTCCTGGCAGGGGCTGGGTCTTGGGGTCTGGCCTGGCACCTGGTGCCTCCCCATACGCTGTGGCCCCAACAGGGGCTGGCCCTTGAGAAATCCGGACTGCTACCAACCGACAAGGGACCCAAACCCTCTGCACCAAGGGGCATCTCGTTAAATAACAAACCCTAGCAAAGGAAGGAGGCCCCCAAAACAGCAAAGGACTTGGCTGGGGAAGGAAAAGGTTAAAGGTCCATTAAGAATTAGCCAACATTTATACATGAAGCATTTCCCCAGATTCTTGCGCTCTGCCCCCTTCTCCAGGCAGAGCAGCGGGGCCTGGCTTCAACGCTGCTGTGAACTCTCTGTGTAGCCGTACTCGCCAGACAGTGGGAGACTCAAAGGAAACACAGTAATTCTATTGAACATAACCCAGCACAGTGACACTCGATTCTCAGGGTCACCGGTGCCCACACCGATAATCCCCATGAATTTCTCCAGTCACATGACCTAGCAGATGTAAAATTAGCATCCCAGTGGCATGCGTAGTTTGTAGGGGCCCGTGATCACCTGTGACCATGATACCAGCTGTGCAGCGGTTAGCAGCTTGGCTGGCTGGGTTCGGGGCCACCCAAAGGACTCTCACGTGGGACAAGATGGTCAGTCCCATCGCAGGGTGCAAAGCTGTAGACAGGACGTGAGGGCAGAGCCAGGCCTGGAAGTGGAGCAGGACTGGGAGTTGAACGGGGTTGGAGGCAGAGCTGGTCTGGGAGCGGAGCGGGGAGCCGCTCCCGTCCCCCACCCCGTGAGGGTTGACCCCCGCCCCACTGTGCCTCCCCGAACGTTCCTCCGCACCCCCCTGCAGGGGCACACCCCACCCTTTGAAAAGCACGGCACGAACAGATGGTGACTTACGTCTTCACGAGGGATGCTCACGGTCAGACATGGCTCTGGACTCCCCCGTCGCTGCAGAGGGCTGACGATCGCGGTTGGCACTAAGGTGACCAGACAGCAAGTGTGAAAAATCGGGACGGAGTGGGGGGTAATAGGTGCCCATATAAGACAAAGCCCCAAATATCAGGACAGTCCCCATAAAATTGGCACATCTGATCCATCTAGCTCACAGGCAGGAGTCCAGCTGCTGCTGGTACCAGAATTTCCCCTCCCCACCAAGTGGGGCAGGGCTGTGGGTGCAGAGTTTAGGGCAGGGGTCGGCAACCTTTCAGAAGCGTGTGCCGAGTCTTCCTTTATTCACTCTAATCGAAGGTTTCGCGTGCCGCTGATACATTTTAACGTGTTTTAGAAGGTCCCTCCCTGTGAGTCTATGTATTCTATAACTAAACTCCTGCCGTATGTAAAGCAAACAAGGTTTTCAAAATGTTTAAGAAGCTTCATTTAAAATTAAATTAAAATGCTGATCTTATGCCGCCAGCCCGCTGCCGGTCTGGGGTCCCTGCCCTGCCCACACAGAGCGGGAACCTTCCTTCTCCCTGGTTCTGGCCCATTCTCTTCCTCTCTCTCTGCACTGAGCTGAGGGCCGGGGTGCACTGAGCCCAGGGCTGGGGGTGAAGGAGCAGGCTGGGGGTTGGGGTGCTGGATCTGGCCAGGAGCTAGAATGAGGGAGGGGGCTCAGGGTTGGGGCAGGAGGTTTGGGTGTGGAGCGCTTACCGGGGCAGCTCCCATTTGGTGTGAGGGGTGCAGGTGGGAATGGGGCAGTAGGTGCAGGAGCTCCCTTTTGGTGCTCAGAGTGGGGGTAGTGATGTGGGGGGTGCAAGAGTCAGGGCATGGAGTGGGAGGGGGCTGGGTATGTGTGGGGGGTGCAGTGGTCAGGACAGGGGCCTGGGAGGTGTGGGGGGGAGCGCAGGGCTCAGGGCAGAGGTCTGAGTGTGTGTGAGGGGGGTTCAGGAGTCAGGGCAGAGGGCTGGGGTCGTGGGGGTGCTCACGGCAGGGGGCTGGAGGGGATATGCCCTGATTCCACCCCCTTCCCCAAGGTACAGCTGTTTCTCTCTCCCCCAAGGCCCATCAGCTGATCAGCCGCGGGCGGGGGGGGGGGGGGGCAGGACGCCCCCACGCTGGGGGAAGAGGCGTGGGAGCCTGAAGCAGCACAGGACCAAGCTTCTGTCCCTGCAGCGGGGTGGGGAGAAGAGTGGGCCAGGCCCCGGATTTTGAATGTCACGCTGCTGCCTGGTTCACCGGCTAACCTACTAAACCCCAACTGCCAGGCTCCCACCCTAGCGCTCAGACCGGGGGCGCCGGAACTGGGGAGGGGGCCCCTAGTGGCCCTGTCCCCAGCGCTTTTAAACCAAAGAAACACTCCCGCTGTCTGCTCGGGTTTGCGGACAGTGAGCTGCTCCCTGGCGCAGGAGGGAAGGGACGTGGGTCAGGCTGTGCAGCCCGGCTAGGCCCTGCTCGCCGAGTCCTGGGCGCCCGGAGCAGGGCCGGAGTCTCACAGCAGCAACTGGGAGCGGCTGCTGCCGGTCACTTCTCTGGGCAGGGGGGGATTAAGATTTATTGGAGCCCTGGGCCCCCCCACCCCATTAAAGCACGAATGGATCAAAGACTCCCTGCCGGCCCGTCACGATTCTCGTTCCTGGTAAAGAGATCCCATGGGGTTGGCATTTTGACAGGGGGCAGCTCTATGTTTTTGGCCGCCCCCAAGCGCCGCAGTCGGGTGGATTTCTGCGGCGCGCCTGCCCAGGTCCGCTGGTCCCGCCGATTCGGCGGCGTTTCTGCGGGAGCTCCGCCGGTCCCATGGCGTCAGCGTACCCACCGCCGAAACGCCGCCGAAGGCCACCTGACTGCCCCCCTGACAGCGACCGCTCCCCGCGGAGGCTGGGCTGGGCACGGGGGCGGTGGTGGGAGGAGGTTGGCAGAGAGGGCACTGGAGAACGGGAAGAAGTAGGGTCCGAGGGGTTCTCCAGGGCAGGAGGAAGACTGAGGCGGGTGCTGGGAACAGGGAGGAAGGGTGGTGAGCAAAGGGGGGTTGGGGATGTTAGGGTGTGGAAGGAGACGGAGAATGTGGGTCCAGAAGCGGAGCTGAGGGGGGTCGAGGGCGGAGGGGTAGGAAAGGGCGGGGGAGGGGGCGCAGGTGAGTGCGGTGGGTGGGGGGGGGCAGGAACCTCTAGGGGAGCAGGGCGGGAGAATGGGGGAGGTTGGCGCTGGGAGGGGACCCTGGTAGGGAGAAGTGTGGGGCTAGATTGGCAGCTGCCCAACCCCGGGGGTGGGGGAGAACAAGTAGCATCGAACCTCCCAGGCCCGGGGGGCTGGGGGCCACAGGCCCGGCAGAGTTTAAATCTCACAGACCAGCCCCCCGTGGGGCATTTGTCGAATGCCCCGAGCTGTAAGCCGGGCTCAGGATTTGGGACTGGGGAAGCCAAGCCGCCAGCTCCCCTCCCCTCGCCACCAGCCGTGCAGACACTGCGCTCCATGGGGGCCTGTACTGGGATAACATTTTGACCCCTGGGGGGGGGGCAAGTTCTGGGCTCTTGCCATGGCCGGTGGTGCCCCTGCTTCCTCCCCCGCCACTCCCGTCCACACCCTGGGTGCTCCATGTTTGCCTTGGCTCCCAGTGCTCCAGGGGCCCTCCTTCCCTGGCACTGCCCCGTTCTGGGTTTTCTCCCCTGCCCCGGTTCTGCTCTGGACTCCCCGCTCCGGGTTTCCGGCCCCCCCACCCTGCGGTTTCACTTTCAGTCACTGCGAGAGGAAATGGGGGGGCTGGGCTGCCTCGGCCCAATGCACAAGATGGCAACAGGTACCGCCTGCCCCAGCAAGACTGGCGCTGCCACCGGAGCCCCCTGAAATCGTCCAGGCCCGTGTGTTCATCGGCCATTGTCTGTGGGGCCTCCCCGCTCTGCTCTCCTGCCCCCTAGCCGCCCGCAGGGCTCAGACTCGTCCTTCTCCCCCGCTTGCCCTGGCCGAGCCGGGCTACTGGTCACTGCCGGGTGCCCTGGGCAGCAGCGGGGCTGAGCTCGGGGAGGACACACAAGTTTGGCTAACAGGGTCGGGGCCACCGGGGCGGAGGTTTGGGGGCCACCCTCCATGCCCATGTCTACAAAGGTTCCTGTGGCGTTGGCCCTGACACACGCCCAACCGGCCTGGCTAACAGCCAGAGCAGACCCTGCCAGGTGGCGCCCAATCTTCCCTCCGGAGCTGGGGCTAACGCCGCCGGGCTGGGGGGCGAGGGGGTTGTTTCCCCTCAAAGCTCTCCGGACGGGGGGTCGCCTGGCAGAGGGAGAGGCCCAAGCTGAGGGGTGTTGCTGCCAGGGGCCCAAGAGCCGATTCTCAGGGGGGCCCTGCCTGCGGGCCTGGGACTCACCAGCTCCCCACAGCCGGTCCTGCCCTTCCCGTGACTGGCTCCGGACTGACTGTTGACGGATCTCACAGGAAATAAAGGCACTGCGTTTCTAAACGAGCGCTGCCCCCATTAGAACACGCCCAACCCACGCCCAGATCTTGCACGGAGAGCCCACTTAAAAAAAAAAAATTGATTTTTGCTGCAGGCAACGTTAACGTTCCCATTCTCAATATTAACAGAAGAAAGTTGTGGCTACTCACATTAGTCAAAAAGCTCAGCCTCGCTGTCCCCATCCCCCCTGGGCGTTCTTGCCTTGGTGTGGCCCTTTCCCCTCTTCCACCGGTCAAGCGCATCCCGCTGTGGGGGGACAAAATATGTACAGAAAATCCACCCTCTCCTTAACCCCCCTCGCACACACAGTGTGCTGCGGAGAGTCCAGTGACCTCCCCGTTCCACCGCTTGGACTTCACACGGTTCCTTCCACGTCGGTGTTACTCAGAGGCATGGCGAGTAGGGAGGGCATAAACGGGGCTGGCTCTTTAAAGCACCGCTCAATGCTACTGTCTTGGAAGTTGTATCCATCCAGTTCCCCCCACAACTGCCCTGTGTCGTTGTCATTGATGCTCTTCCATTCTGGGAGTTGAGGGCTCCACACTGTGTGCCCAAGGCCCCCAGATCACGTCTGAAAAGGTTCACCATAGTCACTAGGTGAGGCTTTCCCTGAGGGAGACTAACTGGCGGCCTGAACGCTGACAGAGACTTCCACAGGTTAATATTTGCTAGCAGTCTCGACTGTACGTGTTTAGCAGCTTCAGGAAGGAAGTCTCGGCACCTATTTTTAAGATTAGCTTCACAGCATTATCAAGATTTGTGTCTCTTTTTTAGCCACAGTGAGCAGTACACCAAAATTAACAGCACACACTGGCAAGCAGCTGGCTGGGTCACTCAAACTGACTTGAAGGCGTTTACTATCAGATAAAGGGATCCTTTCTGAAAACAATACTCTGGATATAAGAGCACAAAAGAAAGACTGGAGCAGTCCAGCATTTTGAAGGCATTTTCAGCAGAGTCGAGTTGGAACAGTTTATTGATTCTAGCAAATTCCTGCAGAACTGATGTTAGAAACTGTAAAAACCAGGGCTGTCAATTAATCACAGTCAACTCAAAAATTAATCGTGATTAATGCAGTTTTAATTACATGTTAAACAATAACAGAATACCAAGTGAACCCCGTGTGTCCGCCGAGCCAAACGTTTCCAGTTTCGGCAGCATTTTGACAGACATGCCGAGCGCTTCACCGTGTCCGCCGAAAAGCCATCGAAACCAGAAACTTTCACTTTGGCGGCTTTTCAAGTGGACACTTTGTAGCGCACGGCATGTCTGCCGAAATGCTGCCGAAACCGGAAGCGTTCGGCTCGGCGGCACTTCAGCAGCGCAGGGAGCTCGCGACCCCCAGGGAATCGCCCCGCAACCCCCCAGGGCGTCCTGACCCCCGGTTTGAGAACTGCTGGTCTACTATATATTGATTTCAATTACGATTCGGAATACAAAGTGTACAGTGATCACTTTACATTTTTATTACAAATATTTGCACTGTAAAAAAGCTAAAAGAGTATTTTTCGCTTCACTTCATGCGAATACTCTAGTGCGATCTGTTTATCATGAAAGTGCAACTCACAAATGTTGATTTTTTTCTTGTTTGTTACATAACTGCACTCAAAGCCAAAAGAATGTAAAACTTAGATCGGGGGTGGGGAACCTTTTTTCTATCAGGGCCACTGACCCACAGAAAAAAAGTCAGTTGTGGGTCACACACAGCCCCATGAGGGGGGTGAGTGTGCAGAGGCTCCGGGCTTCCCCCTGCAATGGGGTGAGCTGGCACTCTCAGCTCCAGCCCCACAGAGGGGAGCAGAGGCTTGAGGGTGAGGCTATAAATGAAGGCTTCAGGATGCAGGAGGGGGCTCTGGGCTGAGGCAGGATGCTGAAGCTCTCTCTGAAGGGGATGAGGGCTCCCCATGGGGTGGGGCTGAGGTCAAGGGTTTAGAGTGTGACAGCGGGCTCAGGTTTGGGTCAGGGGGGTTGGAGTGCAGCAGCGGGGCCTGGGAGGGAGTTAGGGTGCAGGATGAGGTTGCAAACTGGGGCAGGGAGCGTGACATTAGCTAAACGATCTATGACCATAGAGATCATTATCGCAACCGCTATCATCTAGCTGCATACAAAGCTTATGCAAAGGTGGTCAGTTAAGATATCTGTGAATAGGTTACGCTGTGCTGGTTATGATTATGCTGTTTGTATTCATGTGTCATTTTTGTATTTGCAGTTCTGAGTATTGGCCGTGTCCTTGCATTGCAACGTATTTCATTCTGAGCAACCCCAGTGAAGAATTTGGCTCGTTTATTGTGAAGGAACTATCCAGATTGAGAAGTCCTTGACTAACAATGGAGCGTAGGAAATGCCCTTCGACACTGAATGTGGGTGAGGATCTCCGCTGCAACTAGGCAAACACTCTGCATGGACATGGGCCTTGCCCATGTGACTCCAAGCTCCATCCTGTGACTGTACTTTTCTACAGCAAGAACAAAGGGAGCCTGTCCGTCCCCATGGGAGAAGATATAAAAGGCCTTGGGAAACCCATCACCATTTTACCTTTTTCCCGCTCCTGCTTCTCAAACTTCCCGACTTCTACTAATGGGAGCATTCTAACAAGGGGACTGAGTCCTTCCAGGGATTTGGAAGTAATCAGAGCCTTGATTTGAGCAGAGGGTCATTTCATCGCTGCTTAAGCCTGAACCAAGAACTTTGCCATTGTTATACGTATTTGACCCCTTTAACAAGTGTTAACTCATCTATATTTCTTACTCTTTGTGAATAAACCTTTAGATATAAAAGGAGATTGGCAAAAGCGTGACTTTGGGGCAAGATCGAAGTTGTATATTGACCTGCGTTGTGTGGCTGATCCTTGGGGAAGAGAAGAACCTTTAACAGAGGATATTGGTTTTCATAACCTCTCATCCCTAGAAGGAGGGCTACTGGTGGAGATACAGAGGAACTGGAGTATCTGAGGGAATTGCTTGTATGACTTCTGGTAGCCCGTGGGGTAAAACCGGAGTCCTCTCTTGTTTGGCTGGTTTGGTGCCTTAGGAGTGAAGGACCCCAGCCTTGGGCTGGGACTGCTCTGCTCTGTGCAATTTGTCCTCAATTGATACTCAGTTGTGTTTCCCTAGAGCCCCCTTGTTACAGGGGGTTTGGCCTGTGGGCTCTGGCTGGGCAGGGCTTCCCTCAGCTGGCTCCCAGACAGACTGTGTCTGGGGTGGCAGACTCCCCACCTTCCCTGGCTCCGCAGAACTGGCTGCCATGTCCGGCCATGATTTAGGAGGTGGGTGGAACACGCCAAAGCTGTTCCCTGCAATACAAACACCACCTGGTGGCTGTGCAATGAGCCCGGCTGGAACCCACTATCCCCCTGCCCAGCTTAACGGTCCTAAGTGTTAAACAGCCCAATTCTCATGCAGGGGGCGAGGCCCCATGGCCGTGGAGCTGAGCCAATTGAGCCTTGGTGTCCAACAGGACCATCTGCACAGGCCAAGCACATAGAAAAACTTGCTGTGGAAGGGAAGACGGGCCTGGAAGCCAGGACACCTGGTTTCTATCCCCAGTGCTGGGAGAATCGTGGGGTCTAGTGGTTTGAAGCCCCTTCTGCTCTAATCAGGACTCCTGGGTTCCATTGTCAGCTCTGTGTTGGCCAGAAGCTGGCCAGAAGAGTCCGTGACTCAGTTTCCCCATCTGTAAAACTGGGATGATAACATTCACCTACCTCAGATTGATGCCACAGGACAAACAAACCCAGGGGCACTTTATAAAGGCTTTTTCCACGCTGCATGGCCAGGCAGGACAAGGATTATTCTAATGATTTTAATATCTATGCTGTAAATAGCGAGCCGATGATTTAATTTATGGAAGCAGAGAGCTGTCTAGCAGGGAGGGGCGTGGTGGGTGGGGAGGGATTTAACGCCAAATCTATTTATAGAGGCTTTTTTGCAAAAACATCCCTTTTCTATAAAAATTCACAAGAACCAGCACAGGGCAGGCAGGAGTCCCCTCTACCTAACCGACCCAGGCTGGCTGCCTGCATAGCCCAGCCCAAAGACCCACACCCAAGGAGCCCCCCCCCCACCTAGTCCATATCTGATGGGTGAGCTAGCACAGGTCACCCAAGCTGGGTTTAAAGACCCTAAATGACAGAGGGTCCAATGCCCCCTTTGGCTGTGGTTTCTGATGGTGTTTGTCCTGCTCTCTGGAGTGGTTCACCCCCATGAGTGCCAACCTCAGGTCAGACGGGCAGCCCCAGGGCAGCCTCCCCCCCCCCCCACCGGTGGTGTGGGCTAGAATTCAAGTTCACCAACCCAGTGACAACTGGGAACTCCTGGAGCACTAGACCGTGGAGTCCCAGCCAGGCCCTGAGACCTCCAGCCTGTCTTGCCAGCCAGACAAACGGAGTTTTGTGGTCAATGGTCACGTTCACCCCAAGTCCCGAGAGACCCGTCACTCCCCCCAATCAACAGGGGCTCTGAAGCCGAGGACACCCCCAGCGGCTAATTCTGGAGTTAACCGACTGACGGGAAAGGAAGGGAGAGTCATGGAGAGGTTAAAGCAGGTCCCTGCCCAGGTAAATACCTGCCCAGGTGAGTCACGGTCTGTAATCCCCAAGGGTGGCTGAGATGCGGCAACCTGCCGGGTCCCCACACGGAGCTTGGGGTGGCCTGGACTAACTTGGGGAAGTGAGCGAGGAAGCATTTCACATCTTTGACCTCAGCCTTCCCACGCCAGGCCCACTAGCTTTGAAACAAGCCCAAAGCAAAGCAAAGACTCACCCACATGGCACCTCCTGCTGCCCATCGGGGAATTAGCTCTTTTCCAGCACCTGGAGCACCCTCCGCAGGGCGGCGTCTCACCTGCCTCAGGCCCCATGTCCCTCCCAGACTCTTGTGCCCCTACCTTGGGGTGTTGCCCCACAGCAGTACCCCCACACTGGGCCTCCCAGGGGAACCCCCAACCCCACCATACCTCAGTGGCTACTGACAGTTATCACCAAGCCCCCACCCACTGGGGCAGACTGCCATGTGTCATGGCCACTCATCATTGGCAAGAGACAGGACCTGCTGCCTCCGCCTAGCCCCGGGCTGCCCCTCTGTAGCCCCACAACCTCCATAGGCCTTCACCAAGGCCTCAGCCTTGTGGGGGGTTTGCCAGGCTGGAGCTCCCCGGCTCCTCTTGCCCTATTCCCAGCTCTGCTTCAGGTCCCTTTCTCCCCAGTAGCTCAGCCCTTCCCACACCAGAGCTAGAGCGAGTCTCCTCCAGCTCCTAGCCCCCAGGCCACTTATAAGGGCCAGCTGGGCCCTGATTGAGCTGGCCACAGCTGTGGCTGCTTCCCCCACTCTGCGTCGCTTGGCTGTTTTAACCCCTGTTCTCCCGGCGTGGGGCAGCCGCCCCCCTACAGACCCCTTTTCCGTCCAAGTCCCTCCTCTGCGTCCCACACTGCGCCTCGCCCATGGGATGGGCTCTGTTGTTCCCTGGGCTGGGCACAGGCCCTGGCAATGCCGCCACTGCGGTAGAACGGGGCCCAGAGCCGTGAAAACTCGGCGAGGAGCAGCCCAGGAGATTCACGCCCTTTAAACCCCAAAGACACTCACGCCCTCCCCAACCGCTCTGCTCTGCACCCGGCCCGCCAGCCTCACCCGGCCCTCCCGGGGAAATATGGTAGAAGTTGGGGGGGGGGGAAAGAGGGGTGTCATGGGCGGGAATGTGGGGTTCATGCGTCCCCTCAGATTAGCAGCTTAATTCATACTGAGCATGCTCAGTAACATCTGCTGAAGCCATTGCCCTCACTCTGCCCCCCCACCCCCACTACAGGGCACCACTCGGGAGGCAAATACACTTTTTTGTTTGCTAAAAAGTGCGGGGGGCCCCGGGGCCCCCCCCCCCCCCCCCCCCCCGGTTCCAGCACCATTGAGGGTATCCAGGAGCAGCCCCTCCCCCCCCAGCAGTGCTGTGGGGTGAGCTGCCAGGCAGCCCAGGGAACTGGGGACGGGGGGTGAGAATCTGCTGGGACGAGCAGGGTGGGGGGCTCGGCTGAGCCGCGGGTTTAAAGGCTGAGAATTAGCGAAACCCAGTTCAAGCCGCTTACTCCCCACGAGCGCGGCTGGCAGACCCGGGATTGGAGCCCGCCGAAGGGGCCATGCCGGAGAGCAGTCGGGGGGCTGGTTTAATCAGCACAGGCCTTTCGAAAGTGACACCCTGAACCAGACCTCATTTTGGCTGGGGGGGGGGGGTGTTTGTTATTCCCTCCCCCGCACCCCAGCTTCCCCTTCTCCGTGGAGAGACAAGGGCGACAAAGCTGGAAAACTGCTGGTGAACTTTGAAGGAAATTTTTTTTTGGTGGGGGGACATTTCTGTTGTTTAAAGGCATTTTTCAGCCCCCACAATGACTCCACATATTTGAGCAGCTTTAATGAAAGATGTCGGGTGGGGGGGGAATTCAGAGTTTCCACGTTCTGTTTTCTGCCCCACTCCCAGGGCTGGGGTCGTGTCTTTTCTGCCCCCGTGGTGAGACACCGCACAGGCCCCGGCTTCGCTAACCGTACCCCTGCTGGGTCTGAGTCCAGTGGACCCCCGCGCTCGGTCTGCGTCCCAGGGAGGCTGGCCTGTTTACGTGGGGGGATGCTGTGTCTGACCCATGGGGGAGCTTTTCACTGAAGGGACAGTCTCTGTGTCTGGACAGCGCCCGGCGCGACAGGGCCCTGATCTCAACTGTGACGTGTAGACGCGTCTGTAATGCACAGAATGATTCATTTCTTCTTGGCAGGGCAGGGCCCTGGTACAGACCCCGGGAACGGTGTCGTCTCACTTGCTAACACACTTCATGAGGGATCTTAACAGATCGCACCTGCTGTAGAGAGAGGGGATCTCTGTCTCTCTCTCTCCTTCTCTCCCAGGACAGCAATTTCCTGCTCCGAGTCTCCCCACTGCTCTGATCCGAGCACCGAAAAATCCCCCTTCCCGCCTTAAACAATTCCCAAGGCCGCTCGGTTCAGGCACTGTCAATTATTAACACAATGAGTCCCCGGCAGGTCCAGGAGCCACTGGGACGTTCACACCCTGCTGGCTTCCTCCATCCTCGCCTGGTCCCCAAACCCCACCCCACCATCAGTGATCAATTCCCTCCTTTCCACCTGAAACCCCAGAGGTGAGCCCCGCAATCACAGGCCAGGAAACCGGACTTCAGTACCAGCAAACGGGCTGAAACTATCGTAAAGAACAGAATGATCAGACACAGAGAGAAACGTGATTCGTTAGGGAACAGTCAACGTGGTCTTTGTAAGGGGAAATCACGCCTCACCAATCTACTAGAATTCTTTGAGGGGGTCAACAAACATGTTCGGTTCAACATCCTCGTCAGAGATTTAGCTCACGGCCTAGAGATCACACTGATAAAGTTTGCAGATGGTACCAAGCTGGGAGGGGTTGCAAGTGCTTTGGAGGAGAGGATGAAAATCCTGGACAAACTGGAGAAAGGGTCTGAAGTAAATAGGATGAAAATCAATAAGGACAAATGCAAAGTACTTAGGGAGGACCAATCAGTTCCTAGGAAGGAGTCCTGCGGAAAGGGGTCTGGGGGTCAGAGCGGACCACTAGCTCCCTCCAGTGGCTGTACCTAGAGGTGCCGCTGCTCTGGCCCCGATCTCACCAGTTCACATTTCCGATAATAATTTTCTCTCTGGGACATTTTAGTTGCAGAGGGGGTGGGGGTGGGGGCGTCCTCAGAGAACAGGGGGAAATTACCTGCTCAAGGTCCCAGAGCAGACCCTGGAATAAAACCCAGGAGTCCCAGCCCCCCCGCTCTAACCACTAGACCCCACTCCTGTCCTAGATCTGGGGAGAGAACCCAGGAGTCTTTGCTCCCGCCCCCCCCATACTATACCCGATAGCAGTAACGGTGCACTGCCACTTGCATACCGGGGGGCCAGGCCCGGGGCCACTAAATGGTGCCATGACGTAAATGCCCCCCAGCCCCGCCCGCTCCGCCTATGAAAGGACGAATCCGCGCAGCTGCCGACACACGATTTTCTGCGTCACCACAGAGATCTCTTTAATAGGCACTTGTGAATTTTTATAGAAAAGGGATTTTGGGGTTTTTTTGCAAAGAAGCCTCTATAAATAGATCTGGCGTTAACCCCCCCCCGCCCCTCCCTGCTAGACAGCTCTCTCTGCTTCCATAAATTAAATCATCGGCTCGCTATTTACAGCATATATATTAAAATCATTAGAATAATCCTTTCCCCTGCCCGGCCATGCAGCGTGGAAAGAGCCTTTATAAAGTGCCGCTGCGTTTGTTTGCCCTGCGGCACCAATCTGAGGTAGGTGAGTGTTATCATCCCGATTTTACAGATGGGGAAACTGAGGCACAGATTCGGTGGTGGTGTGTGTCTGTGTGGGCATGTGCTTGGTTTTTTTGCCAGAAGCTGGTCAAAAGAGCTTACAATGGAACCCAGGAGCCCTGGCTCCCAGCCCCTCTGCTCTAACCACTAGACCCCACTGGGGATAGAACCCAGGTGTCCTGGCTTCCCAGCCCGTCTTCCTTTCCATAGCAAGTCTGCCTGTGAGCTTTGCTTCTGCAGACGATCCCATAGGACACTGAGTCTGAAAAGGCTCAGCCCCACAGCCAGGGGGCCACACGAGAGGAGGGGCTGTTAACCCTTAAGACGCCAGCTGGGCGAGGGGATGGGGGCAGGACATCCCCAACGTCCAGCTGTTTCCAGCCTGGCTCGTTGCCTGACCACCAGGTGGCGCTGTTTGTATTGCTGTGATGAGTTCTACCCAGTCTCAGCCCGAGAGTGTGGCAGAGATGACGGGAGGGAAGCGATGGGGGAAGCAGGAGGGAGAGGGGCTGGGACCTCGCCCCTCTCCCTGCTCCGCCCCTAAGCCTTGGCAGCCCGGTGGGTGAGGCGCCGCAGCCGGTCGGGGTTGGGTCTCTTCGCCGGCGAGGGCTTTGCTCCGACGCTGACGTAGTAGAAGGTGAGGGGCTGGTAGGCCGGGATGTAACTGACCAGACGCTGGGGGGTGCAGGGGACCCACACGGGGGCCGGGACGTAGAACAACTCGGCGGCCTGCGGGGAGAGAAAAGAGACCTTAGCAGGAGCCGGAAATATCCAGAGACCCCTCGCCTGGGGCTGAGATGCAGCCACCTCTGGGGTGGGGTGCGGGGGCTGGTTATGCACTTCTGGAGCACCCACTGCAACCTGTCCCCAGGGCAGGGGCATGGCTCGGGGG
>ML677523.1:8888-26653 GCA_007922305.1 Dermatemys mawii
TCTTTCTTTCTTTCTTTCTTTCTTTCTTTCTTTCTTTCTTTCTTTCTCCCTCCAGTCCAATCGGGGCAGGCCCCAGCCATAGCTCCGTGATCATTTCTTGGTTTATTACTGGTGCCATCTTTTCCTGAATTGTTGATTAAATATTTAATGTATTTATTCCCTGCTGGATTAATGTCAGGGCTTTTCCCCACTGGCAGCCATTAATCAGCGCATTTATAGGGATATGGCTGAAAGGAATCAGCCCATCTAGCCTGGTATCCTGTCTCCGACAGAGGTGCAAGACACCCCCTAGGGGGCAGTGATGGAATAACCTGCCCCTCGGGGCCCAGGCCACGTCGTCCTCATTGGTCTGAGGTCAGTTCCTGCTCTGCTTCAGGAGGGTTTTTATACCCTCCACGGCTCTGGAACCGGATCCCCAACTGAGGCCCTTCAGTGTCACCCCTCTGACTCCAGAGACTGACACCCGCTGGGGTCTGGGCCGAGGTTTCCAGCCCACTGGGAGTGTTGGTCTGAAAGTGCCACTGGAGCTTGGCCACAAGTCACGGGGCTGGATCTCCGGCCAGGGTGACGTGGTGAGATCCAAATAGCCCCTGGTGGCCTTAAAACTCAGGAGCATCACATCAACATTCAGTCCCTGTTTGGATTCCATGGTGCTTCGGGCCGCATGGACTGGGGAGTTCCCTGGGATCCAGTGGTGGGGAGTTCCGCAGTCTCTCTGATTGCTCTTTCCCCGCAGGATGCTGGCCTCCCTCTACATCTGGCTGCAGCTCCTGGCCGCCTCTCTCGTGGCCTCGGCCGTCCTCTACACCTACTTCTTCGACGGGGAGTTCATCTACCGTACGCTGCCGCTGGTGCTTTCGGAGCATGGCTACGACCAGCTGGCCTCCGGCCTGGGCGGCCACCTCACCCTGCACAGCCAGGGGCTCCTGCCCTTCTGAGCCCCCTGCCCACGGCCACGGCTGACTGGCTATTCATGGGCATGTGGACGTGTCAGTCTGGAGGAAAACCCAGTAGAGACCCCTGGGTGATTAAACTATTTAACTGCCACATGTTCGCTACTGTGACTGCTGCACCTCAGGCTCGTGGGATGCTTTCGGCGGACTCCCCAGCAGGGCCATGTCTACCTGGCAAAGCAATAAGGTTTGAACCCTGGCTCCCAGCTTCACTCACCCCCCTCATGAGGTCCTGGGATGCTAGGCTGATGGATGTGCGGGGGGTCCCCTCCGTTCTCCAGCCGGTAATAGCTTTTATGCCGCTTTGCTGCAGGAGACACCACTCCTGGTCTGCTGGCACATGTATAAATTTCCCCCACTACACTGCCCCCACTCCCCAGGAATTACACTGGCAAATTCCCAGCCCCCCAGCACTGTATGGCGTTCCCTGCCCAGCATCCTCTCGGACAACACAAGCACATCGATAGCCCGTCATTTCCTTCACAGAAAACGAGAGGCACATGGAGTCCCCCAGACACTTCTGTCCAAACCCACACAGGTCTAGTGAGACAAGAAACGCGTCTTAACTCCAGACCAATAGTTTAAATGGATTACAAGGAACGAGGCACAAAAGTCAGGGTTGGTTACAAAGACATAAAAGGTAAAAACACAAACTCATCTCTTCACTTAACAAGCGAGGTGAACTTAAAGCAAAAGAGTCTTTCACTCTCTCCCCACATGTTCTTTTGCAGGCTTATTGGCGGGATCGTTCAGCCAGGATCACTCCCCAGTCCAACATTTTTTAAGTCGATGCCATGAGTAGAGAGGAAGGGAGAAAGAATTTGCAGCCTCTATTCCTCAGTTTTATCCTTTTCCTCTTTGAGAATCATCCCCAGATGGTCTTTTCTAAACTTGGAATACAGCTCAGAAATGTCATACAGCAGAAGCGTATAACTTTACATGCAATGTTGTTACACATATTTTAAGATGACACTAATGTTCAGAAGATTATGAGTTTTCAAATTATCTAGCATAAGGCACACTTGGTGCAAAATGTATCACAGTCTTGAAAAAAGAATGAACACACCGAGGGCAATTTGTGTGTAGACAGAAAGAGGTTAGGTTTTCCCTTGGCTTTGAACCCTGGGCTTTCCCTGCAGTGCAAACATTCCCCAAGAAACTGGTTGACACCAATCTGGACCAACAAGGCACCTAGATCATGACTATGGCTAAGATTTCCAAAGGGCTCCGCACCTCCATTTGAAATTTTTTAGGGGTCCACAAATGAAAAAAGGGTTGAAGAACCCCTGGACTGAACAGCCAACCCCCTCACCCGAGTCTGAGGACACAGGGCTGGAAGGTGTGAGACGGTGAACCTGGGAGGCCTACCCTAGAGCAAGAGTGAGATCCCCTCCTTTGCCACCTGGCACATGGACAGGCTTCCCCTGAGAGACTGTCCCAAAGCTGTTCTCGAGCCTGGCAGGAAGCTCAGACCTGGTTCAGATACATACGCCCTGTGAGATGTACGTGCGGGTTATATCTGGAGCATCAAGGATTAATATTGACAGTTGTATCCCTGACCATCTTGGCTAATAGCCATCACTGAATTTATCCTCCCTGGACATCTCTCACTCTGTTGCAAGCCCGGATCTTCTCTTGGCTTCCACAACATCCCCCAGCAATGAGTTCCACAGGTTAACTGCACATCCACACAGTCCAAACCTCTGGGACAAGGGACATCACTGCAGGCAGGAACTAGTTCTGGATACAGATAATGACAAAAGTTTGCGGTCGGCATCACAGAGTGTTGGGAAAGACTCCAGTCCCTGAGGAAAACCCCTTGGCGAGGGAGCTTTCATGAACGTTTGGATCCTGGTTTTTGGGGATCCAGCTGGCTGATGCTGAGTTGGCCGGGCCCCCAAGAACCAGAATCGAACTGTTTGCTCTGCAGGAGAAACCAACGTTATTAGCTAGGGAGTCTCTATATCTCAGCCTTGCCTTGTGTTGTGTGAGTCTCGTTTTTGGCCTGTAACCGTTCTCTCGTAGCTCCCGGAAATCCTCGCACTTTCTTTATTTTTATTAGAAATGCTCCTGGGTGGTGTCCTGGAGCTGGGGGTGGGGGGAGAGAAGGGAACACTGGTAAACTGAGGCACGCTGCACCTTTTAGGGGGTAGAGGAAGTGGAACGTCTGTCAGTTGCCAGTTTCCAGGGGCTGGAGAGTGCAGGGGAGCGAGTCAGCGGACTCGGTGACTGCCTGCCCCTACGATGGTCCGTGGGGAGACCTCCCAAGATGACAGGAGTCCACCGAGTCTCCCTGTGCCTGCCAGCTTTGGGGGTGGCTCGGCTGAGAGTTAATGACTGTTTTCTCGGGCCTTGTCTCCCAGGGGCTCATTAAGGCTGGCGCTGTGCCCCCGGGGCCTGGTTTCTGGTGTTTATCTTTACGGCTGGGTGGCCGTTCCACTGCCAATGGTGGGGGACGGTGGGCACCAGGCATCCTTGTCAGAGGTGAGGCTGCGGATCAGGGATGGGGGCACGGTGTGGGGAGTTTGGGAAAGCAAGGCAGGCTGTCTGAGGGGCGGGTGGGGGAGCTGGGGGGTCAGGGACTGGGACAGACGGGGGGAGCAGGACAGCATCCGTCCTTCCCTCCCCCTGGTATCTGGGCTCTGAACAGAGAGACGTCCCCCTCTCAGAATTGCCCTGGCCAGAAGCTGAAGTTAGACAAAACCGTCCTGGAAACAAAAGCATAAATTTATAACGACAATGGGTACAATCTACCGACGGGCGCGGTGGATTTGCCACCCCGATAGTTCCTCAGCCTAGACGGGACGTTTTTCTAAAAGATCCACGCTAGAAATGACATGAGAGAAGGTCTCTAGACGTGGTGCTCAGCCTTTCAGGAGTCTGATTCATCTTGCCTCCTGTGACGTTTCACCTCCCTTATACATGTGGGCGACTCTCCTTAAGAGCCCCTGGAAGGGAAGCACAAACTCCTGAAAATCCAAAGATATGTTTTCAAGATTTTAGCCTAAAATGTTAGGGGTTTTCCAGCCCCGAACTAGAAAACTGTTGGACTTTTTCAAGGGAAAGCTGGGGATTTTCCATGAAGGTGGGACATTTCCCATTTTGTTGAAAAAAATAAATAGTTTTCCACCTACAGAGTGGAGGGGAAAATCCATTCGGTGGGAACTATCTGACTTGTGCGGGTGGACATTTTTGAGGGAAAGGTTGGGTCGGAGGCAGCAAAATCAGAACCCTTTGCTGGCCATCAAAGATTTATCACGAATGATGGTACTTGTGTGTGAGTTGAAAGGGGGGATCTGGTGTAGAAATGGCCAGAGAGAGTCAAAATAATCCCCCTCTTGTACAGAATCCAGCCCCAGCCCAGGCCAATCTCACAAGCTGTGTCATAAAAACCTGCAGAAGAAGGTGGGGATCTCTTCTCGCCCCCCAGGGCAATTCCCTCCTGAACACTTGTAGCTCAAGATTCCACTGCTCCCTGAAACATGAGGTTTAATGTTCCTTCCACAACCTTTAGTTAGTTTGAGAGAATCTAACTTTGGCTGTTCCCCTTCCCTTTGGAAATGCCCAGTCCCCCTTCGAATCTTGCTAGGTTTTAGCCTCAATACCGTCCTGTGGCAATGAGTTCCACAGTCCCTGAGTGTGTGAGTGTGTCGTTTGAATTTCTCACTGTAAGTTCATGGGCTGTCCCCTTGTTCCTGTGCCATGTGGCAGGGAGGACAGAATCCCTGACCTCTTTTCTCTCTCCCATTTTCATTGTGTCATGCTCCCTCTTCTGGTTTACACAACCCTGATCTTTCTCGTCTCTCTTCACAGGAGAGTTTTCCCAGAGCCTGACCTGTCCCCGAGCCCCTCGTCATTCTGTATTTCCCGTGTGATGCTGGGGGGTCGGGGGGCAGGGCTGCAGGCAGGATCCAGATGCGGGTGAAGGGCTGCGAGCGTGTTTCCAAACCGGTACCAAGACCCCTCTTCGCTGGCTCTTCTATGAACTAACCCGATTGAGCCCCTCTCAGGTAGGTTTTCCGGACATCCTGTGCATCAGCTGTGCATGCTTGGAAATATGGAGCGGTCTGATCACCACGGTGCGGCTCTCATGAACTTTACTCCACGTCTTGTGGTATCTGGGGCTTTCCTGGGACTCCACCTGAGTCATGGACTCCAGTCCAGGCTACCATAGCCACCATCTCTAGCTTCAGCTTCCAGCCATGGGATCGGGTTAGACTGTTCTCTGCTAGATCAAAGAGCCCATTATTCACACGATTGTTACTTCTAACTGGGATCGAGTCGCCCTTTATCCTTCTCTTTGTTCAACTAAAGAGTGTAAGCTCCTTGCAGCTCTCACTATCAGGCAGGTTTTCCAATCCTTTAATCATTTCCGGGGCTCTTCTCTAAACCCTCTCCAGGTGATCAACCTCCTTCGTGACTTGTGGGCTCCTCTAACGCCAGTTAGGCTGTTTTCCAAGTGGAAAGTTATTTCAGAACCTCCCTCCTGTCTCGCCTTGGACTCCATGAATCCCCTTTTCACCCTTTCATGGGCCTTGCAGAGAACAGAATCACTTGCATTTCCCATAATACTTGAAACTCAGTATTAGAACAATGACTAGAATGCAATCTCATGCTTCAGGGATTCAATCAGTCATCTGAAGTGGTCTGGAAGTTATTTTCCCCCCAGTGTAGTCTAGATGAAATTACTATAAGGCGGGTGTACACCTGGGCAAAAGACAATATTCAAAGAGTAGTTATCAGGGTTCACAGTCAAACTGGGAGGTCGTATCTAGTGGGGTCCTTCAGGGATCAGCCCTGGGTCTGAGACTAGTCAATATTTTCATTAATGACTTGAATGATGGAGTGGAGGGTGCAGTTATGAAATGTTCAGCTGACCCCAAGCTGGGAGGGGTTGCAAGTACATTGGAGGCTAGGGTGCGAATTCAAAGCCCCCTCAACAAATCAGAGACTCGGTCTGAATTCAACAAGGTGGCATTGAAAAAATGACAAGCATGAAGTACTTCACTCAGGGCGGGAAACATCAAAGGCACAGCTAGAAAATGGGGACTAACTGGTGAGTCAACAACGTGAAACAGCCGTGAAAAAAGGTGAATATTCTAGGGCGTGTTAATAGGAGTGTTGTATATTAGACATAGGATGTAACTGTCCTTTCCCACTTGGCAGTGCTGAGGTCTCAGTTGGAGGCCTGTTTCCAGTTCTGGGCACTGCACTTCAAGAAAAGATGTGGTCAAGCTGGAGAGAGTTCAGAGGAGAGCGACAGGAATGAGGAAAGGTTTAGAAAACTGACCAAGAAAAGAGGGTTAAAAACACAGGGCATGTTTAGTCCTGAGAAAAGAACAGTCTTTATGCTTCTTGTGGGCTGTTATAACGAGGATGGGACTCCATTGTTCTCCATGTCCACATAATCTGCAGCAAGGGAAGTTTGTTAGAGGTTAGGAAAAACTTAAAGGGTAGTTAAACTCCAGAGATGGCTTCCAATAGTGGGATCTCTAGTCATTAGAGGTTTCTAAGAGGAGGCCAGATAAACACCTGTCAAGGATAGTCTAGGTTTACTAGGCCTTGCCACAGCACCGGGAGCTGGACTTGATGACATCTTGAGTCTGTATGATCAATGGATCACTTCCACCAAAAATCCTGCCACATTCAGGTTGCTTCCAGTCCCCAAAGACAACACCGTAACCACCTTGGAATAATTTATTAACTAGGAAAAAGAAAGAAGAGAGTTGTTCACAGGTTAAAGTGAGCAAATACATACACAACAATGAGTTGTCATTGAAATCCTGTGAGTGACCGACTTGTAGAGATCTGTTCCTTAAAAGTGCCTTTCAGGGCAGACCCCACGAGGTAACCCCTGGGGTTCTCTGGCTTCAGTTTGGTGTCTCTGGCCCTGTCAGAGTTCAAACAGCAAAGAGATGGATGATTTTCCTGTGACTTTGTTTTATTTCCTTCATTCAGCTTCTGAGACCCAAGGATGAACCTTCTTGCATGTAGCATTTTGAAGGTGTGACAGGGCCATTAACCAATCCATTGCATTGCGATGATCCTTGGTGGTCCATCTGATCTGGATAGTCCTTCTGGATGGGTGGCAGGGAGGGTTCCCAAATTCAGAGCAAACATTTTCTGAGTTATGAAGCAAAACATGCATATTTTCTTATAGCTTGGAATACTTTGTAAGTGAGATTAATGCCGGCAGCAAGTTACAAGCATTACATAGAGTCGAAACACATTCTTATGAGACTAATCCCTGTTTTGAGAAAAACTACCATACCGGTGAACTGCTCTGGCCTCCAGCTGTGAGTTTGTTTGTCCTTAGCTTTTATTGGCTGTCTTGGCAAGAGCAGGCGCTTGGTTTGCCCGTGTCATAGAGCATCAGTCTGGTAAACAAGGGAATACTGAGTGCCAGTGTCTGGAAGTCGAAGTTAGGCAAATTCAGACTAGATGTAGGGGTACACTTTTAACAGCGAGGCTCAGTAACCATGAGCAGAACTTAGCGAGGGTTGGGTTGGAGTCTCCAATGTGGAACAGCTTTCAAACAAGATCGAGCTGTTAAACCGTTATCCAAAGAGAGCTGGCATAATTTGTGAATGCATTACATCACTGGTGACTCCTTTCCCCTCCCCACTCAGGTGCCACCGTGGCCCCTTGCTATGGACGATGCCAACCAAACATCTGTCTCTGAGTTCGTGCTCCTGGGTCTGTCCGAAAGCCAGGACCTGCAGCCGCTGATATTCGCAGGGCTCCTGACCACGTACCTGGTGAACCTAGCTGGCAACTCTTTGCTGCTTGGGGCGGTGTGGGCTGACCCCCGGCTCCGCAGCCCCATGTACTTCCTCCTCAGCCAGCTGGCTGTAGTGGATGTGAGCTTTGCCTCCATCACCCTACCCCAAGCCCTGGTGCACACCGTGATCCAGCACCGGGCCATCTCCTTCACCAGCTGCATGGCCCAACTCTTCATCTTCATGGCTGTGGGCAACATGGAGGGCTACCTGCTGGCCGCGATGGCCTATGACCGCTGCGTGGCCATCTGCAACCCATTGCGCTATGCCGCCGTGGTGACACGGCCCCTGTGCCTCAAGATGGCTGCCGTCTCCTGGGCCGTGGTGATCCCCCACTCTCTGCTGCACACCGTCATGGCCGCCCGGCTGCGCTACTGCAGCCGCCACCTGCAGCACTTCTTCTGCGACCTGCCACCCTTACTGCACCTTTCCTGCACCCGGCCCTTCTCCAACGAGCTGGCTGCCTTCACCGAGGGTGTCCTGGTGGTGCTGGCCCCGTTCGCCTTCATCCTGGCCTCCTACGCCCGCATCGGGGTCGCCATTGGCCGCCTGCGCTCTGCCCAGGCCGTACGCAAGGCCCTCTACACCTGCAGCTCCCACTTGGCTGTTGTGACACTTTTTTATGGCACCGTGGCCTGGCTCTACTTCCGGCCGGCCTCCAGCTATGACCAGGAGCGTGACCGGCAGGTGGCCATCTTCTACACAGCGGTGGCGCCTGCCCTGAACCCCCTCATCTACAGCCTGAGGAACAAGGACGTGGCCACGGCCCTGAGGAGGGCAAGGAGGGAGGTCCTGGCTCGGGGCACGTGAGTCCAGCCTGCAGCTCCATCCATGCACGGGGTGTGGATTTTCCACCCAAGATGAGTCCAGGGAACCTGTCCACACTGGGCCCTTTTCTCCTCAGACATGAGGCTGGTGGAACTAATACATAGGTAGGGTCACACCCACCCACACACGTACAACCCAAGTCTTTCCATAGCAAAGGGGGTAAATTAAGGCATGTTCTCAAGGACATGACCAGACTGGATCAACCACAAGGCGTGTTGTATTAATTTAGATAGTATAAATGGGCCCAAAGATTCAAAGTTGTGAACATAAGTGAGGCCCTATTGGGTCAGGCCAATGGTCCACCTAGCCCAGTGTCCTTTCCGCTAACAGTGGCCAATGCCCAGTGTCCCAAAGGGAATGAACAGAGCAGGAAGCATCAGGTGTCCATCTCCTGTTGCCCGTTCCCAGCTTCTGACAAACAGAAGCTAGGGACACCATCTCTGCCCATCCTGGCTAATAGCCATTGATGGACCGACCCTTCCTGAATTTATCTAGCTCTTCTTTTAACCCGGTTGTAGTCTTGGCTTTCGCAACATCCCCGGCAATGAGTTCCACAGGTTGACTGGGCGTTGTGTGAAAAAAATACTTCCTTTTGTTTGTTTGAAACCTGCTGCCTGTGCATTTCATCAGGTGACCCTTAATTCTCGTGGTATGAGGAGTAAATAACACGTCCTTATTTACTTTCTCCATACCAGTCATGAGTTTATAGACCTCTGTCATATCCCTCGTTAGTCATCTCTTTTCCAAGTTGAAATTTCCCAGCCTTTTTCATCTATCCTCATGAGGAGGCTGTTCCATGCCCCTGATCATTTTTGTTGCCCTTTTCTGAACCTTTTCTAAGTCCAACCTATTTTTTTGAGATAGGGTGACCGGATCTGCATGGAATATTCAAGACGCAGAGTACCGTGGATTTATAGAGGGGCACAATGATATTTTCTGTCCCTTTCCCAACACTCTACTTTTTGGATTGCGGCTGCACATCGAGTGGAGATGGGAATTATCTGGGGACTGATGTCTGGCCTGAGAATTCATGACAAAGCCACGGATCCTCTGAGGGACTCATACCTCAGACCTTTTGTTAGAACCACAGGATCTGGTACAACCTGATAAAGCCCCGTTAGTGGCTTAGCCACTGGGTAAGAAGTCGTGATAGTGGTGCCCTAGTGAAGGGTCCCAGGTCTGTGCAACTCAGTCCTGACAAACTCACTCCACCAAACGCCCATCTTATGGGATCTTTAGCCAAAGAGGAACCTGTGAGGTATCTCCAGAAAGCTTGTGACGTCTCACGACTGCGAGATGTGTGTTTGGGTCATATTTAAGGAATAAAGTAACTCTGTTGAAAGTCCGCTTGTGATGGATTGCCCCTCTCTGGCGTGCTGCTGTCCTGGGATACCACTGAGTCCGCCTGTTCGGCCAGCCTGGGCCCCCTTTACCTTCAGCTTTTTGCCCCCCGAACCAGTGACTAACTGCACAAGCTGAGTTATGGTATAAACAAGAGAGAAGTTTATGACCTACACAAGGTAGATTTCCAGTGGTTTTAAGAGAATAGCAAACAGAACAAAGCAGATTGCTCCAGTAAATAAGCAAACCACACAGACTAAACTTACCACACTACAGAGATAAGCTCTACATCAGCAAATTCTCACCCTAAGTCAGGGGTGGGCAAACTTTTTGGCTTGAGGGCCACATTGGGGTTACAAAGCCATATGGAAAGCCAAGTAGGGAAGGCTGTGCCTCCCCAGACAGCCTGGCTGCTGCCCCCTTTCCGACCCATCCCACTTCCCGCCCCGACTGCCCCTCAGAACTCATGACCCATCCAAACCCGCTGGTCCTTGTCGCCTGATCGCCCCCTCCTGGGACTTCCCCGCCCCAACCACCACCCTGGGATCCCACCCCTTATCCACTCCCCCTGCTCTCCTGACTGCCCCGACCCCTATCCACACCCCTGCTCCCTGACAGGCCCCCTTGGACTCCAACACCTATCCAACTGCACCCTGCTCCCTATCCCGACTGCCCTCTGGGACCTTCTGCCCCTTATCCAAACCCTCTGCTACCCGCCCCCTTTAGCATGTCACTCAGAACAGCAGGACTGGCAGCCAGGCCACCCAGCTGGAAGCAGCCATGCCTGTGCTGCCCAGCTGGAGCTCGCCGCCTCCCACGGGCCGTAGTTTGCCCACCCCTCCTCTAAGTGGCAAACAGGCAGGTTCTTAAGGTGTAGGCTGGCTTGGCTTTGCAGCTCACTTTTCCCAGGTTTTCATACCCAGGCTGGGAATCTCTCTTGCCTGGGATCATCCCTTCTCATAGTTTAGGCTTCGTCCCTCACGTGTTTCCAGGGACACTGTTGCAGGGAGAGTGAGGTTCTCTCCCTGTCCTGCAGGGCCATTGTCCCCCTTTTATCTCCCCTTCTCCCCTGGAAAATGCTTTTGCTGGGACCCGACTCAACCAGCCCCCTTTGCGTAGCGTTCTCGCGGAGTGGTTTCTCTTGAACACGGGTGATCCGCTGCGCATGCACATCTCCTCAAGAAGCCCGTGTTTGGCTTTTTGTTTAACTGTCGTGCCTGAAATGCTGCTCCAGGAACGCATCCGTAGCCAACCTCCGCAACATCCCCCCCAGCGGTAACACAACCCAGCCACTGGGGCCTGGGCGGCTCGCAGACCCCGACTGACCCCTCACAAGGCAGCTCATGGACAAAAACTTCTAATGCCGTGCTGGCGGGCGCCGGGGTGTGGCCGCACTTTATGGACGCGGCGTGGAAACGTGTCCCGGGGTTAACGCGGCCGGGCGGCAGCCCGCTTAAGCAGGAGAGTTGTGATGCTTTTCCCGGATGGCCGGGGGCGTCATGCAAGCTTAACAATGCCCCATCATTACACTAACAAGCAGAAACCATCAGCAGGGCCAGCCCTCCCCACGCTAGGCCCTGCCCCCACCCCAGACCCTGCCCCACGTCTTCCCCCAAGTCTGGGCTCACTTCTTCCCGCCCCTACCCCACCCTGGCCCCCTTCTGCCCCTTCCCCCACGTCCCCCTTTCCTTCCCGAGAGAGGCTGAGTGTGGTGCAGGATGGTGGCTCTGCTGCCGGGCCCCGGGTCGCCCTGGCCCCGCATCCAAAGTGCTGGACCCGAGTCAACCACCCCGAACCATCCTATGGCCAGGATGACTCTGACCATCGGAGACGGCTGCAAACAACCGAAACCATCAAAAGTACCAGTCCGGTGGCCGGGTGCTCGCCCTGGCTACAGATCAAGACAAGACAGGTTTGGGGAAAGGCCCACGCTGTCCCTGCTAGAATGTGGGGCACTTGCAGGGGGCGGGTCTCTGTGGAGTTGCGGCCCAGCACGCTCCCCCTCTCCTGTCCCAGGCGCCAATTTCCCAGGCAATTAGCCGCCTGAACCTGAATCCCTGAGGGTAGCAGCTGGGAGGAGTCGGTGCAGGGGGGGGGGGGGGCGGGGGACTCACGGATGCCAGGGAAAGGGGCCATAAAAGCCCCAGCGTCACCTGGGTGGGAAGCAGCAGGTGCCAGCACTGAGACAGACGCAGACGCAGACGCTGCCCAGGTAAGGCGGGTGCCGTGGGGCAGGGATGGGACACGGGGCCTTTCCTGGGTAGGGACACCCCCTCCGCACTGACCCCCATCACCTCCTCGCTGGCTGAGCCCCTTGCTGCTTGCGGGGGCTGGCCAGCCACAGTCACTGGGAGCCAGGATGCCTGGGTTCTGTCCTTGCCTCCAGGACGGGACGGGGAGCTGGTGGGTTACAGCAGGGGGGGCTGGGAGCCAGGACCCCTGGGTTCTCTCCCCGGTCTGGAAGGGAAGTGGGGTCTGGTGAGTTAGAGCAGGGGTAGCTGGGAGCCAGGACTCCTGGGTTCGCTCCCTGGCTCTGGGAGGAGAGTGGGGTCTGGCAGTCTAGAGCAGTGGGGGTCTGTGAGCCAGGACCCTAGGTTCTCTCCCTGGCTCTGGAAGGGAAGTGGGGTCTGGTGGGTTAGAGCAGGGCTAGCTGGGAGCCAAGGACTCTGGGTTCTCTCCCTGGCTCTGGGAGACGAGTGGGGTCTGATGGGTTAGAGCAGCGGGGGGCTGGGAGCCAGGACTTCTGGGTTCTCAGTGGGGAATCCCTCTATGCTTTGCCCATAAAGGGCTCCCAGTTCCTCTATCTCTCAGCAGGAGACGATTTTCTGTCTTTCTCTTTAGTGGTTCCCCATCTAATCTCGGGGGAATCCCCTCACCAATTACTCCACCCCATCGGTACCTCTCAGCCTTGGCCCCCCGTGTTAGTCCCTCTCTCCTCGGTCGGGCCTGGGGCTCCTCTCTGCACCCCGCCCCGGCCGTGTGTATTCAGTTCAGTTCGGGATGGAGAGGTCAGTGTTCAGGCCTGGGGGGGGAGGTCTCGCCAGAGCTGCCTGGTCCGTTCCCGTCCCTCCTCTGTTCCGACTGTGCATCCCTGATCACACTCAGACCTGGGGGCTCTCAGCCATCAACCCCGAGCAGGTGGCCCCGTCCCGTCAAAGAGCCAGGCTGGGGACTATGTCCCTGCACATGTTGTGGGGGCATGGATGACGGTATTGCGAGGAGGCTGCAGATGAGCAGACGGGGCAAGTTGCTCTAAGCACTGCACAGACCAGGGCCCCGTTGTGCCAGGCACTGCCCAGACCCCAACCGAGATCAGGGCCCCGTCGCACCTGGTGCTGCGCAGACCCCGACTGAGATCAGGGCCCCATCATGCCAGACACACACCAAGAGACCGGCTCTGCCCCGGACAGCTCCCAGTCTGAATGCACCAGGGGAAGCAGAGCCCTAGAGCTGGGAAATAACTTGCCCAGCATAACCCAGCCGGTCAGTAGCTCAGCTGCGAATAGAACCCAGGAGTCCTGAGTGCCCGTCCTGCTCTCTGTTCACGTCACATTGCCACCCCGCCACCGGGTCCCTCTATCTCATCTCCCTGCCCCAGGCATCCTTGCAGCTCTCCCCAGCTCAGTAGCTCCTGCAGATTTAAATCCCCTCCCCCTCTTTCCAAAGCGAACTCCGTGAACCCCGCTTTCCTCACCAACGCCTTTCGCCTGCCAACGTCCCGAAAGATGTGTTTGGATGTTGGCTTGTTCTTTGCTTCGTAGCCTAAACTGTTGTGTGGTGTTATGTGCGTTTGTTCCCCAGCTGCCCCGCCCCAGAGGTGGCTGCATCCGAGAAGCCTGTGAGACATCTTTATGTGGTGTTATACATGGCTATTCCCCCACTTCCCCACCACAGAGGTGGTTGCATCTGGGCATCAAGTGAGATATCTTTGTGTGATGTTGTGCACGGCAGTTACCCAGCTGCCTCGCCCCAGAGGTGGTTGAATTTCTGCGCCAAACCAGCGCACCCCAAACACCAAACTCTTGACATTAGGTGAGGTCAGTGGCAGCCCCACCCTGAGCCAAAGGCACTGGCAGACACTCACTCACACTCTCTCCCCACAGATCCGTGTCCCTCCATGTCTGGACTAAACAGGACGGCAGTGACCGACTTCCTCCTCATGGGCTTCCCCTCGCACAGAGACCTAAGTCTGCTCCTCTTCTCTCTGGCGCTGCCCGTCTTCCTGCTGGGCCTGGTGGGGAACCTGGGCCTGGTGGTTCTGATCCGGGTCGAGCGCTCCCTCCACACCCCCATGTACTTCTTCCTCAGCCACTTGGCCGTGCTTGACCTCTGCTCCTGCTGCGCTGTGGGCCCCATCATGCTGTGGGGCCTGGTGGCCGGCCAGGCCGCACTCCCCGGCCCGGTTTGCGCCCTCCAGATGTTCCTCTTCGCTACTGCGGGGGACGCCGAATGCTGCCTGCTGGCCGCCATGGCCTACGACCGCTACGCCGCCGTCTGCCGCCCGCTGCACTACCAGGCCGCCATGCTGCCCAGCCTCTGCCGCGGGCTGGTGCTGGGCTCCTACGCGGCCGGGGCGGCCAGCGCGGCCGTGCACTCCGGCCTGGCCTTACGCCTCCCCTTCTGCCGCGGCCGCGCCCTCGACCACTTCTTCTGCATCATCCCACCCGTGCTGGATCTGGCCTGTGCCGACACCAGCCTCAACCAGGCCCTGCTGCTGGCCATCTGCGGGGCCATCCAGAGCGTCACCCTGCTGGCCATCCTGGCCTCCTATGGGCTCATCCTCGGGGCTGTGGGGCGGGCGGGCTTGCGCCGGGCTGCCTCCACCTGCGGCTCTCACCTGGCAGTTGTGGCCGTGCTCTATGGGACCATCATCTTCATGTACCTGCGGCCTGAAGGCAGCTACGCCGCGCAGGCTGACAAGATGGCCGCTGCCTTCTACACCGTGGTCATCCCCGCCCTCAACCCCACCATCTACAGCCTGCGCAACGCCGACGTCAAGGGGGCCCTGGCCAGGCGGCTCCTGGGCGGGCGCCGCATCTGGGGGGGCTGAGGAAGGGGTTGGAGGAGGGGTGGCCGAGGGAAGAGGAGATGGGCAAGATGGCTGCTTTGAGTCTGCACCGGCATTGGTGTAGTGCCTCAGTGTAGACACAACCTACTCCGATGGCTGGGTGAAGGTAACGCACCTCCCCACGAGGTGGTAGCCAGGTCTAACGGAGTAAGTCTTCCATCGACCCAGTGCTGCACAAACTGGGGGTTAGCTGGTTTAGCACCATCTCTCCGGGGTGCAGATTTTTCTCACTCTGGAGGGACGTAGTTGAGTTTACCAGCTTCTTAGCATAACCCGGTCTGAGTACAATGGTCAAAATCTAGCCCTTCTGGCTCCCTACTCCAGCTGTGAGCACTTCTTCTGTCCGTATCCCATCCTCACTCGGACAAGCGTCTGCTGGAAGCCAACAGGTGCATTTGCCTGAAGCCAACCACCGCCCCCAGTCCCTGTGTGAGAACGTGAAACCCTATTGGCCAATGACTTGGTCCTGTCCCTGCATTTCACAGCCCCTTACGCGCTCAGCCCCTAGAAGCAGGCTTTGGCCTTCTCCTCACCCTTTGGAATTGGATGGTCTCCTGCAGACAATGCTGAGGGGTGGGAAATCCATCTAGAACCGGACACAATGATCTGGAGTCGCTGTCCAACCTCCGTACACCGTAGTCAAGGGGTCCCAAAGGACTCTGAGCATTTCACAGAGCTCTAGGCTTGCACCAGGGGGTGAATCTCTGAACTCTGTCCCCTGGACAATGCAAGTTGGGAGACAAATTTCCTGTTAATGACCACAAACTCCACCGCAACTCCTCAGCCACTCCGCCTCCACCCCGAGCTCTCATCCCCGAGGGCACCAGTGCCTAACGATGCCCAGAGCAGTGTGGAGTCATTATCAATAATGAACACACTGGGGGATGAGTTAGAGATGGGAGCACAGGGAGACCCGGGTGGAGACGAGCGTGCCTGTGCCGTGTATTCTTATGTTAGATGGATAAACAGGGGACTCTTGAGTAGACTGGAGATGGAGTCTAGTGCCTCTGTATTTTGGCAGTCCAGGTTGAGGTGAGCCAACGCCCTGATAACACCAGGATTGTCCTGATACCAGGGGCTTTGTCTTATATATGCAACTCTACTCCCTGAAAAAAAAGTCTCCAGATTCAGAAACCCTGCATAGTGAGAGACACCAGCAAATCAGTCTGTTTAGCCGAACAAAGAGAAGGTGAAGGGGTGACTCCAGCCCCGTCTATAAGTACCAACATGGAGGATAAATATTTAATAACAGGCTCTTCCATCTAACCTGATCCACTGGCTGGACGGTGAAGCTAGACACATTCAGACTGGAAACAAGGTGTACGTTTTCAGTGATGAGGGGAATTAACCATCGGGACAATTGGCCAAGGGTCATGGTGGATTTTCCATCCCTGACAAGTTTTCAATCCAGCTGGGGTGTTTCTCTAGGACAGGCCTGCACAACTCGGAAAGCAGCGAGGGCCATATTACTGGAAAAAACCCAGCTGAGGGCCAAAAAGCCCCGCCCTCGCCCCACCCCCATCTGCTTCCCCTCACCCCACCACTTGGCTTGCCCCACCCCTACTCACTCCCCGCGGGCCGCACAGTGAGCCCGTGAGGGTCGCATGTGGCCCCCGGGCCGCATGTTATGCAGGCCTGCTCTAGGAGATCTGCTCTAGGACTTGTCTCAAGGCCGGTTTCTGGCCTGTGTGATGGGGGGGGTCCCAGTCGATGATCCCAGTGTGGAATTGATCGACAATCTTGAAACTCTCGGTAACAAAGCAACCTCTGGCGGGACACATCTGAGCGGATCAGTTCAGGACGAATTGCTTGGAGAAGGGCAGTGATAGCCCAAGGCTGGGTTCCTTTGTTATTAAGGCACCAAACCAGCCAAACAGAAAGGACTTCGCTTTGACTCCACTGACCAACCAGAAGTTACTTAAGCAATTCCCCCAGACACTCCAGTTCCCTTGTATCATCACCAGCACCGCTCCTTATGGGATGAATGATTATGAAAACCAATACCCCAGTAAAAGAAATAATCCCAAAGGACCAAGCCCCAGACTCAGGTCAATATCCAAGTCAGATCTTACCCACAAATCAATGCTGTTGCCAATTCTTTTTAGAATCTAAAATCTAAAGAAAAAAATATAGATGAGAGTTAAAATTGGTTACATGGAATCAAATACACACAACAATTGCAAACTTCTTGGTTCAAGTTCATAGCAGTGGTGGAATAAACTGCAGGTTCAAATCACCTCTCTGGAGTACTTCCACAGCTGGGATGGGTCATTCAGTCCTTTGTTTAGAGCTTCAGTTTGTAGCAAGGTTCCTCCAGAGAGAAGAAGCAGGAGTGAAGACAAAATGGAGAAGATGCAGCTGCCTTTTATAGCCATGCGGCCTGTGCATCCTTTGTTTCAAAGCTTGAAAGCCTCAGAGTTCTCTCTATAGTAGGTCCCCACATGCCTTTCTGAGTCACAAGGTGTATCTACCTTCTGTCAACGAGTCGATTGCACAGATGATGGTCCTTAATGGGCCATCAAGCAGGGTAGGCAGTGTTGATGCCAGATTGTCTGGGGTTGTCACCCAGAAGCACAGCGCAAGTTTGAAATACAGACAGAGCCAATACTTATAACTTTAAATACAAAATGATACCTGCCTACAGCTAGCATAATCATAACCAGCAAGTCATAACCTTTTCATAGACATCTCACTTGACCTCCTTTGTACAAGATTTGGGGCGACTATAGGACCTTCAGAAACAACAAAGAGTCCTGTGGCACGTTAAAGACTAACAAAAGTACTAAAGCATAAGCT
>ML677523.1:27495-45225 GCA_007922305.1 Dermatemys mawii
CCCCCCCCCACACTATATAGGGATGTGTTTATTTTCCCTCCCCCATCATATAGGTTGTGTTAGTTCCCCTCCCCCACTATATAGGGCTGTGTTCACTCCCCCTCCCCCATGGAGGCGGAAGGAACCAATTGTCACTCTAGGCTTGGGACAGACCATTTTTCCCATGGTGGGAGATGGTGAATTATCCCTGGACTCAGGCTTTTTAACACCCCACGCCATGCTGAAAAGGAGCCACTAACATGACAGGTGTGTGTGTGGGGGGGTATTATTATTATACATTTCCTAACAAGGAAAAATACATGCAATGGACTTGCACAGATAACTTAACCCCTGCACCTTCCTGCCTGTGAAATGGTCTCTTCCAAGGGAGAGAGAAGCCCCAAAGCTCTCAACTGTGGACCGAACCATTTCATGGGGGGAGGGGGACAGGAGATGAAATGGAAGGTCCCATTTGCAGTGGGTGGAAGGGGTCTGGCCAACTGCCACAACAGCCAATTTGGAAGGTCCCATTGTCATTGGTGAGGAGGGGTCTGGCCATATAACTGCCACTTTGGCAGGTCCCATTCTGCCGGGGAGGAAGGGTCTGGCCAACTGCCATAACTGTCACTTTGGAAGGCCCATGATCGCCGGAAATCCCTTTCAATGGGGCACAATTGCACTGCCAGGAGCTGCTGTTTCAAGGCTCATTCATTCATTCACTGATTCAGTCGTGCAAGATGGCTCCTTTCTCATGGCGCCGCTCCCGTCGCTGCCCCAAGAAACCAAACCGCCTGGGACACATCCGCCTTAGTAAGGCTTTCGACACAGTCCCCCAGGCCATGCGGGCCGGATGAAATTGCTCTAAGGCTGGCGCATAGCTAGTTGAAAGACCGTACTCAAAGAGTAGTCATCCGTGGTTCACTGTCACACTGGGAGGGCGGATCAAGACTCAGACTTTAAGGCCAGAAGGGACCATCATGATCATCTAGTCTTCACTTTGCAGGCCACCAAACCTCACCCACTCTTATAATAGACCCCCCACTCTCCAGCTGAGTTACTGATGTCTTCAGATCATGATTTAAAGACTTCATGTTACAGAGAATCCACCATGTACACGAGTTTAAACCTGCAAGTGACCCATGCTGCAAAGGGAGGCGAAAAGGGGACTATTCCTTCCTGTCCCCCAAATATGGTGATCAGTTAGACCCTGAGCATGTGGGAAAGACCCACAAGCCAGACACCTGGGAAAGACACTCCCTTGTCTCTACCAGAAATATCTTGCCTGACTCATTAGGACTGCATTAACCTGTTTCACAGACACATCACATTCATAGAATCACAGAATATCAGGGTTGGAAGGGACCTCAGGAGGTTCTAGTCCAACCCCCTGCCCAAAGCAGGACCAACCCCAGCTAAATCGTCCCAGGCAGGGATGTCAAGCCTGACCTCAAAAACCTGTAAGGAAGGAGATCCCACCACCTCCCTAGGGAACCCGTTCCAGTGCTTCACCACCCTCCTTGGGAATTTTTTTTTTTTTCCTAATATCCAACCTAAACCTTCCCCTCTGCAACTTGAGACCATTGCTCCTTGTTCTGTCATCTGGTACCACTGAGAACAGTCTAGATCCATCCTCTTTGGAACCCCCTTTCAGGTAGTTGAAAGCAGCTATCAAATCCCCCCTCAGTCTTCTCTTCTGTAGACTAAACGATTCCAGTTTCCTCAGCCTCTCCTCTTAAGTCATGTGTTCCAGCCCCCTAATCATTTTTGTTGCCTTTCTCTGGATTCTTTCCAATTTTTCCACATCTTTCTTGTAGTGTGGGCCCCAAAACTGGGGCAGTACTCCAGATGAGGCCTCACCAATGTCAAATAGAGGGGAACAATCACATCTCTCAATCTGCTGGCAATTGCCCCTACTTATACAGCCCAAGTGTGCCTTCTTGGCAATAAGGGCACACTGTTGACTCATTATCTGCTCATAGACTCTAGTGGGATCAGTCCTGGGTTCAGATCTATCCAATACATTCATTAATGACTTGTTTAACAGACTGGACTGGATGCTTATAAAATGTGCAGTTGACACCAAGTTGGGGGCCGAGGGGTTGCAAGCACTTCCAAGGACAGGATTCTGATTCAAAATGACCTCGCAAAATTGGAGAATTGTTCTGAAATCAGCAAGACCAAATACCATAAAGACAGGTGTGGTTCATGTTACAGAGCGTTGGAGGTGCGGCAGAGTTGATAAGGCCGCCGGTGCTGCTGTTCTCGGAGCTCCGGTGTTACCTGGATTAGCAGAGAGTGCCCCGTGCTGGTTCAGCAGACCTCAGTATTATTCATAAAAAAAACACAGGCTCGGGTCGGTGGCAAAGCTGCTTGGCCAGGTTTATTGTCAGCAAAGCACAGTTCTAGCACTGTGTCCAATACCCTGGTCCAGGGACGCTATGTCTGTCCGTGACAAAGTGAAAACTCAGTCGCCATAACAGGATGCTGTCCCCTTGGCTGCTACAAAGATACCCCTCCTATGACTTCTCCTTCTGTACCGCAGTGCAAACGAGTTATGTATTACACTCCAGATTTTGTTTGTTACCACCCTTCTACCTGCTAGGTCAAATAAACCATCATCCCATTATCCTACCATCCCATCTGTATCTTACGAGGGCTTGGTGTATTCCTGTACAATTTCTTGGGAATTTGTTTACATAGTTACTTGAGGACTCTGGGTGGTTTTGTACATTCTCTAGGGTCAGAAATGGGCTTATTTGGTTAGCTAAGCCATATGGTGTGTTACTATCCTGCCGAGGCCTACTCTAGTTTCCCTGGTTCAGATGGCAGGAGAGACAGCAAGAGCCAGCCCAGCTCAGAAAGGCAGCAGCGTGGCCTCCAAAAAAGGAGCGGAAGTAAATCTACTGCCCAAAATAGGAGAGAGAGAAATCTTCAAAATCCTCCTGTGACTTAAACCTGGCCCCAGCACAGGGGGTCAGAAAAGCTAAAATCAGAACCCGGAAAACAGCAGATGGAACATCCAGGAGAAGGAGAAAGACCCTGTCAGTGTCCTAAATGTGGGAAAAGATTTGACTGGAGCTCAGACTTGATTTCATGCCAAAGGAGCCACCAGGAGAGAAACCCTATAGATGTCCTGAATGTGGGAGAGGATTCAATGGGAGCTCAAAGCTTAGCGTCCATCAGAGAATCAACTTAGGGGAGCACCCAGAGCATCGTGACTGTGGGAAGCAATTCGATGGGAATTCAATGCCCACTAGGCACTTGAGAATCCACACAGGAGACCCCGTCAGTGTGGTGAGTGTGGGAGAGGATCCTGGGAGAGGTCAGACCCCATCGCCCACCAGAGGGTCCACACATAAGAACGACTGTACTGGTTCAGACCCAGGGGCAATGGAACAGGGGAGGCCTGGGAGCCAACAGCCCCATCACTTTTTACTGGAGGTGAGGGCAAGCAACGGGAGGAGACAGGTTGGAGAAGAGTGAGTAAGGGGCGGGGTTTGGGAAAGAAGAGCTGGCACGGGAGTGGGTTCCCAGTGGAAGGGGCAAAGTGAGGGTGGAGCCTTCGGGAGAAGGGCGGCGCATGGGCGGGTCCTCGGCAGCAATGGGTGGCCTGAAGGTGGGGCCTGGGGATAAGGGGCGGGGCCTCAGGGAGAAAGGGCGCTGCAGGGGCAGAGCCATGGTTTGGTCACCAATGGCTCCCACACTTTTAGGGAGTTTCCACTGCGACTGGTCAGAGCACTGGTCCATCTAGGCCTGTTTCCTGTCTTCTGACAGGAAGCTTCCGAGGAATGAACCGAACAGGGAAATTATCAAGTTATCCTCTCCTCGTCATCCAGGCCCCGCTTCTGGCGGTCAGAGGGTTGGGGACCCCTGGCGTATGGCCTTGTATCTCTAACCTTCTTGGCTAATAGTCAGTGATGGACCTAGCCTCCATGAAGAGAGACTCCAACACTCCCCTGAATGTGGGAGAGTCAGAGGTTGGTAGCCAAGGCAAAAAGACATCAGAGCACAGAGATGAACTACAAATATTAATTCATGCTGTAGCACCTTAGGTTGTGCTCTCTGCTCTGCCTTTAGAGCTGGGTAGTGTTATATATGTGCTACGGGGAAGTGGGTACACGACGACAGACACAAAGAAGGGGGGACCCGATCAAGTAAGTTTGAGAACCACTGAGTTAAAGTAACCCATGACTACAGATAAGGCTACCTCTTATCATCCATCAGAGAGTCCAGGCACGAGAGAGACCCTATCAATATGCTGAGTGTGGGAGAGGATTCAGTCCACACTTGAAGCTTATCCCCTATCAGCAAGTCCACCCAGGAGATAAATCCCACCCCTGGAGCTCAAATCTAGCAAGCCACAGAAGCTCCATGTCGGCTAGAGACTGAGGCCAGACCAGAAACATTTGTCAACCCTTTCGCGCTTCAGACTCTCTTTCATTATATGCATTTCACTTTTGACATGGCCTTTGCATGTAGATATACTGGTATGACCATCATCAGCCCAGTTTTTACTGAAGCCCTCATGTGACTTTATTGGTGAATAAATTCTATGAAAGCAGTGTGCTAGGTGTAATGAGTTTGACAGGCCTCTTGGGAGTTAACAGTGAACTCTTGACATCAAGAGGTTCTTGGCATCGAGAGGTTCTTAGAGTTACTCAGGTAAGGTTTTCATTTTAACAACATCCCTTGTTCCCTTTCTCTTTAGTTGGAGAGTGTTTCTTAGCAAGAAATTCTCTCTTTCTGACTGTCTCTTGGGTAATAATTTACCAATATTTAAGATGGGGGGGTTAACGATGGGAACAGCTTGCTGAGGGCCATGATGATTTCTCCATCACTTGGAGTCGATCGCATCGATGCTGGAAGTCTCTTTCTAAGAGAGAAACTTCAGTTCACTCCGCAGCTCTTGGCTGGATGTAGGAAAGGCTCCAGACATCTGGCCTGGAGCATGCAGGAAGTGAGGCGAGATGAGTCAGAACTGTCCCCTTCTGAGTTTAGAACATGTGATGGCTGGCTCGGTTAATCGTGGGTCTCCATCGCCCTTGGAACCCATTCCCAGCTGAGCTTTCCACTTCATGACTCAAATCTCCTCTTTGGCACCTCCTCGTCTCTCCATAAAGCTGCTGTCAAGAATCAGAGGGGTAGCCGTGTTAGTCTGGGATTGCAGAAGTAACAAAGAGTCCTGTGGCACCTTAACGACTAACTAAAGTTTTAGAGCATAAGCTTTCGTGGGCTAATACCCACTTGGTCGGATGCATGCATGCAATGAAGTGGTATTAGCCCATGAAAGCTTATGCATATACCTGCTGACATCTCAGGGGAACCTGCACATTGCCCTGCTAATTCCGGTCCAAACACCTTCCTGCACCGCACCCCAATGGACTTCTTCCTCATCCACCTTGCCCTGGTGGACACCTAGCTGTGGGGACCCTGGCATCTGGGAGATGGGCCATCTCCTACACCAACTGCCTGGACCAGATGCATTTCTTCATTGCCTTTGGCAACACCGACAACCTCCCACAAGATCAGGCTATGGGCAGCCATGAAGCAAGGCAGCTCGTAGAAACCACAACACCTAAAGTGCTGCAAATTTTGGTTGGCCGTATTCCTGGAGATTTCATCACATGACATCATCTTTAATTGAAGATCCATCTTTAATTATTGGAGACTCTCGGGCAATGGAGAGGGTTGGCCACCCTCACCGCCTACTGTTAACAACGGTTCCTAGATATCAAAGCCAGAAGAGCCCTTTGGGATCACCCAATCTCAACCTGTACAGCCCAGGTCCTAGCAGAGCCCTGGAGTTGAGAGAGTTTTGAGGTTGTCAAACGATTCCACACTGGGATCATCAGCTGGGACCCCCATCCCCATCACGAAGGCCAGAGAACGGCCTCGAGGCAAGTCCTAGAGCAGATCTCCTAGAGAAACACCCCAGCTGGACTGAAAATGTGTCAGGGATGGAAAATCCACCATGACCCTTGGCCAATTGTCCCGATGGTTGATTTCCGTCATCGTTGAAAACGTACACCTTGTTTCCAGTCGGAACGTGTCTATCTTCACCGTCCAGCCAGTGGCTCGGGTTAGACCTTCCTCTGCTAGACGGAAGAGCCTATTATTAAATATTTATCCCCCATGTTGGTACTTACAGACTGCGGTCGCACCAGGGCCACTTACAGGGGCATTAGACCCAATCTCCAATCTACTCAGGAGTCCCCTGTTTATCCATCTAACATAGGAATGCCCAGCACAGGCACAACTGTCCCTACTGGGTCCCCCTGTGCTCCCGTCTCCAACTCATCCCCCAGGGTGTTCATTACTGATAATGACTCCCCACCGCTCGGGGCATCGTTATGCGCTGGTGTCCTCGGGGACGGAGGTGGAGCGGCTGATGAGTTGCATTGGCAGTTTGTGGTAATTAACAGGATGTTTGTCCCATGATGTCTCCAAGTGGGGCATTGCCCAAGGGATGGAGTTCAGAGATTCGGCCCCGGGTGCAAGCCCAGAGCTCTGTGAGACACTTGGAGTCATGTAGGCCCCCGTCCCCCGTGATTATGGTGCACAGAAGTTGAGGTGCAACTCCAGATCCCGGTGTCCACTTCCAGGGGGACTCGCCCCCCAGCCATGTGTGGAGGAGAACATCTGGTTCCAAAGGGTTAGGAGGAAGTGGCTGTGTCCAATCCAGAGCCCCCTTCCTAGGGGCCAAGCGTTTTAGGGGCCGTGAATGCAGAGACAGGACAAGGCCACTGGCTGCGACAATTTTTGCCTGAGGATGTTGCCAGGGCCAAGACTATAAGAGGGTTTAAAAAAGAACTAGAGCAGTTCATGGAGGCCAGGTCCAGGATGGGCAGGGATGGTTCCCTGCCCTTCGTTTGCCAGAAGCTGGGGATGGGCAACAGGAGATGAATCACTTGATGAGTCCTTGTTCTGTTCGTTCCCTCTGGAGCACCCGACATTGGCCACTGTGGGAAGACAGGGCACTGGGCTGGATGGATCTTTGGTCTAACCCAGTCTGGCCACTTCTATGTTCTTATGAACTTAGGCCGGGGCTGTGCTAAGAAGTTTGTTGACTCAACTACATGTAACCCTTCTGCCTGTCAGAGTCGGCAGCAACAAGGGCCGGATTCAATATCTAGAGGTTCCGTTCCAATAACACAATGCAAAACCGGCTCGAGCCCCCACCCAGTGACCTGAGACAACCACATACCACCCCTCTGGGTGCCTCTAAGAGGCAACACTTCCCCCTCGCAAGCACAGAGTCTGAGTGTAGCAAAAGCCTTTTAATAACAGAGAGAAACAATGTGGCATTATATTGGGGAAACACCACAAAGAGGCTTCATAAAACAAACGATGAGCAAAAACTGCGTCCCCAGCAAATGGGGCCGTGTCCCTTCCCTTTGGTTCTTGACTCACCCAAAAGTCACCCAAGTCCCAAAAGTCCAACAACCCCAAGTTCTCAGTCCCTGGTCACTGCAGCCCCAGAGTTCAAACATTCATCTGCAGAGTTTTACATCCCCCGCAGCCTGTGTGGAAATGTGGGGGAGGGGGTAAAGGACCACCTTACGTGCTCCGACGGCCGACTCCTCTGCCTCTGCGTGGGTTCTGCTGCTGCCTTCACCACAAGCCGCGCCTCTCCGCCAGCTGCTCTCCTGTAGCTGTCCTGCGAGCCGCTCCATCCCACGAACTGCTCCGCTCCGCCAGCTGCTCTCCTGTAGCTGTCCTGTGAGCCGCTCCATCCCACGAGCTGCTCCGCTCCGCCAGCTGCTCAGCAATAGATCTCCAGGTCCCCCCACTTCTTAACACAGCCCTCAGGGATTCCAGCTTTTAGTAATTTGAGCTTTTCAGTGATTTCAGCTTGTAGTAGGGGAGCCTCAGTGCTGGGGCACCATTAGCCCAACATGACTTCAGCTCCACAGTCTGTAACCAGATTCCTAATGCAATCAGAATTAGCTTTGCTTTTGCAGTGGAAAGAAAATGAGACGCATTTAGGGTCCTCAGAACAAGCCCACACCACAAACACCTGTCCCTCGCCTCTCAGTTCACCAAGTTTTGAAATCCATGTCCACTGCCTAGCGAGTGCTACTCAGTTGATGGCGAGTCCCTCCAGCTTAACAAAAGGCCAAGGACAGTTTCCCTGTCCTTGATTCACATAACCAGGATAACAACACTTTATTCTCCCTGCCCCAATAACAGTGAAACCCGGGATCCCACAGCAGCCAAAGTGACCATTTGGGTGACCAGCAGGGTCAGCGTGCCCATACAAACGACATAGGCCCAAGAAGTCCTTTTCCACAACTCACCACCAGATGTCAGGGTAGAGCTCGTCTGGACTCTGTTTACATCCCTTGCTCCAGGGTGGGAAAAATACACCGGAGAGCTGGAGCTAGGGTGACCAGATAGCAAGTGTGAAAAATCGGGATGAGGTGTGTGTGTGTGGAGGTAATAGGAGCCTATATAAGAAAAAGCCCCCAAAATTGGGACAGTCCCTATAAAATTGGGACATTTGGTCACCCTAGAGGGAGCTAAAGCCTCAGTGCACAAAGTGCTGGGTCGATGGAGGAATTACTCTGTTAGACCTGGCTACCACCTCGTGGGGAGGCGTGTTACCTTCAGAAGCCATCTGAGTAGGTTGTGTCTACACTGAGGCACCACACTAATACCGGTGCAGACTCTAAGCAGCCATCTTGCCCCATCTCCTCTTCCCTCGGCCACATCTCCTGCCGCCCCTTCCTCAGCCCCCCCAGATGCGGCGCCCGCCCAGGAGCCGCCTGGCCAGGGCCCCCTTGACGTCGGCGTTGCGCAGGCTGTAGATGGTGGGGTTGAGGGCGGGGATGACCACGGTGTAGAAGGCAGCGGCCATCTTGTCAGCCTGCGCGGCGTAGCTGCCTTCAGGCCGCAGGTACATGAAGATGAGGGTCCCGTAGAGCACGGCCACAACTGCCAGGTGAGAGCCGCAGGTGGAGGCAGCCCGGCGCAAGCCCGCCCGCCCCACAGCCCCGAGGACGAGCCCATAGGAGGCCAGGATGGCCAGCAGGGTGACGCTCTGGATGGCCCCGCAGATGGCCAGCAGCAGGGCCTGGTTGAGGCTGATGTCGGCACAGGCCAGATCCAGCACGGGTGGGATGATGCAGAAGAAGTGGTCGAGGGCGCGGCCGCGGCAGAAGGGGAGGCGTAAGGCCAGGCCGGAGTGCACGGCCGCGCTGGCCGCCCCGGCCGCGTAGGAGCCCAGCACCAGCCCGCGGCAGAGGCTGGGCAGCATGGCGGCCTGGTAGTGCAGCGGGCGGCAGACGGCGGCGTAGCGGTCGTAGGCCATGGTGGCCAGCAGGCAGCATTCGGCGTCCACAGCAGTGGCAAAGAGGAACATCTGGAGGGCGCAAACCGGGCCGAGGAGTGCGGCCTGGCCGGCCACCAGGCCCCACAGCATGATGGGGCCCACAGTGCAGCAGGAGCAGAGGTCCAGCACAGCCAAGTGGCTGAGGAAGAAGTACATGGGGGTGTGGAGGGAGCGCTCGACCCGGATCAGAACCGCCAGGCCCAGGTTCCCCACCAGGCCCAGCAGGAAGACGGGCAGCGCCAGAGAGAAGAGGAGCAGACTTAGGTCTCTGCGCGAGGGGAAGCCCATGAGGAGGAAGTCGGTCACTGCCGTCCTGTTTAGTCCAGACATGGAGGGACACGGATCTGTGGGGAGAGAGTGTGAGTGAGTGTCTGCCAGTGCCTTTGGCTCAGGGTGGGGCTGCCACTGACCTCACCTAATGTCAAGAGTTTGGTGTTTGGGGTGTGCTGGTCTGGTGCAGAGATGCAGCCACCTCTGGGGTGGGACAGCTGGGGAACAGCCATGCATAACATCACACAAAGATATCTCACTTGATGCCCAGATGCAACCACCTCTGTGGTGGGGGAATAGCCATGTATAACACCACATAAAGATGTCTCACAGGCTTCTCGGAAGCAGCCATCTCTGGGGCAGGGCAGCTGGGGAACAAACGCACATAACACCACACAACAGTTTAGTCTACGAAGCAAAGAACAAGCCAACATCCAAACACATCTTTCGGGACGTTGGCAGGCGAAAGGCGTTGGTGAGGAAAGCGGGGTTCACGGAGTTCGCTTTGGAAAGAGGGGGAGGGGATTTAAATCTGCAGGAGCTACTGAGCTGGGGGAGCTGCAAGGATGCCTGGGGCAGGGAGATGAGATAGAGGGACCCGGTGGCGGGGTGGCAACGTGACGTGAACAGAGAGCAGGACGGGCACTCAGGACTCTTGGGTTCTATTCGCAGCTGAGCTACTGACCGGCTGGGTTATGCTGGGCAAGTTATTTCCCAGCTCTAGGGCTCTGCTTCCCCTGGTGCATTCAGACTGGGAGCTGTCCGGGGCAGAGCCGGTCTCTTGGTGTGTGTCTGGCATGATGGAGCCCTGATCTCAGCTGGGGTCTGGGTAGCGCCCGGCACGACGGGGCCCTGATCTCAGCTGGGGTCTGGGTAGCGCCCGGCACAACGGGGCCCTGATCTTGATTGGGGTCTGGGCAGCGCCTGGCGCGATGGGGCCCTGATCTCGGTCGGGGTCTAGGCAGCACCCAGCACAAGGTGGGGCTCTGATCTGGGCAGCTCTCAGTGTCACCTTCCCCACCCCGATTTCATCGGCAGCCTCCCAGCAGTTCCAGACTAAACATCCCCATAAAGATCCAGTCCCCGGCCTGCCCCTTGATGTGACGGGGCTGCCTGCTTGGGGTTGGTGGCTGAGAGCTCCAAGGGCAAGTGTGTTGATTGGGGTCGCATAGTCGGAGCAGAGAGGAGACGGGGATGGTCCAGACAGCTTGGGGATCCCCACCCCCAAACACTGATCCCTCTGTCCCAGCAGAATGGCCGGGGACGGGGGTTCAGGGAGGACCCCCAGGCCTGGGAGAGGGGGGAAGAACCAGCATGGGGGGCCATGGTACCGAGGGGGACGAGGTACCTGGATGGGGGGGATCCTCCACACAGAGCAGGGATTAGAAAGTGGGATGGCTGAAGAGAAGGAAGGAAAATTGCCTCCTATTGAGAGACTGGGACGGTTGGAGCCCTTTATGGGCAAGGCATGGAGGGATTCTCCCCTGATAACCCAGGAGTCCTGGCTCCCAGACCCTCTACTCCAACTCACCAGATCCCACTCCCCTCCCAGAGCTGGGGAGAGAACCCAGGAGTCCTGGCTTCCCTGCTCTAACCACTAGACCTCACTCTCCTCCTGAGCCAGCGAGAGAACTCAGGCGTCCTGGCTCCCAGCTTCCCCTGCTCTAACCCACCAGACCCCACTCCCATCCCAGAGCCAGAGACAGAACCCAGGTGTCCTGGCTCCCAGTGACTGTGGCTGGCCAGCCCCCGCAAGCAGCAAGGGGCTCAGCCAGCGAGGAGGTGATGGGGGTCAGTGCGGAGGGGGTGTCCCTACCCAGGAAAGGCCCCGTGTCCCATCCCTGCCCCACGGCACCCGCCTTACCTGGGCAGCGTCTGCGTCTGCGTCTGTCTCAGTGCTGACACCTGCTGCTTCCCACCCAGGTGACGCTGGGGCTTTTATGGCCCCTTTCCCTGGCACCGTGAGTCCCCCCCCCCCCCCCCCCCAGCACCGACTCCCAGGGCTCCTGCCTGAGTCAATCCTCACTGTGCCAGCCGGGCCCCGCAGGCAGGGGGCTGGGCGCGCTCGTCACCCCCCGGCTCCTGCCTGCCGGGATTCAGACGCAGGTGGCTAATTGCATGGGAAATCAGAGGCCTGCCCGGGAGGGGCGGGGGGGGGCAGGAAATGCTAGGCCCCATCAATTGCACCCCCCACCAATTCTGCCCCTAGCAGCCCCCCACCAGCTAGGGGTGGAGGCGGAGTGGCTGACAGTCTGCAGTGGGAGCCTGTGGGAATTATCAGGACATTTGCCCTACGAGCTCTCCAGGCCGGTCGTTGTCCAGCGATTCGCCTGGGGTTCGAACCCAGAGCTCTGGGAGATGCTCGGAGCCGTTAAGTGCTTCCTGCTGACGGTGCCCAGAGGTGGGGGTGTAAGCCCAGATCGCTGGGTTCAATTCGAGGGGGGGACCCCCCGAGAAGTGTGGAGACCATCCCCTTCCACAGGGGGCCCATCCAGAGACCCCCTCCAAGGGGGGCCGTGAGGTGCAGAGACAGGACGGGGCCCCTGGCCGTCAGGGTCACACATTGTCGATGACGGACTGAGAACAACCCTCGTGTCCCACGGGGGCTGGGAACGGCTGTTGGATTTTGGACTGGCTGGAAGCAGGGTCCCGTGTCCCAAGCCCTGGGCAGCGAGACAGAGGATTGTCTGGACCAGTTCCAAGCCCCAGTCAGCTGTGGCTGATCCCCAGGGAAGGCAGGGACCGAAAACCAGATTAGAACGATAGACTCATAGGAATGTGGGGCTGGAAAGGATCTCGTGCCGTCATCGAGTCCAGCCCCTGGTGCCGTGGCAGGACCGGGTAAAAACTAGACTGTCCCTGACACCTTTCTCCTCCTCATCCTAGAAACCGCCAATGACCAGAGCTCCCCCAACCTCGCTGGGAAGCCAGTTCCGGAGCTGAACCACCCGCGGAGTTAGCAAGTTTTTCCTAACCTCTAACCTGAGCCTCCCTGGCTGCAAATCAAGCCCTTTACGTCTTGTCCCGCCTTTGGCAAACACAGAGAACAATTGAGCCTGGCCTGGTTCAAAGAGCCCAGAACAAACGTGGAGACTGTTGTTGTTCTCGCAGGATTAAACACTCCTCATGTTTTCAACCCTCCTCCTGGGTCAGGTTTTCGAACCTTTTCCTCGGTCCCGTCGCTCTCTGCTGGACTCTCGCCAGTTTGACCCTGTCTGTCTTGAAGTGCGGTGCCGAGAACTGGACACAACACACCAGCTCAGACCTCACCAGTGCTCGCAACCCTGCCAGCCTGGGGCCAGCTGAAGCGTGCCCTCCACCATTATCCAAGCAGTTAATGAAAATATTGACTAGTGCAGATCCAAGATCCCACTAGATACGACCTCCCAGTTTGACTGTGAACCGTGATAACTACTCTTTTGAGTACTGTCTTTTGCCCAGTTACACACCCACGTTTTAGTCATTTCATCTAGATCACACTGGGGGAAAGTATTCCTTCCTGACCGCTGCAGATAACCCACGGAAGCCCTGAAGCACGAAATTGCATTCTAGTCACTGTTCTAATACAGAGCTCCAAGTGTTACAGGCATGCCAAGGGAAATGCAGGTAATTCTGTTCTCTGCAGGCCCATGAAGGGGTGAAAAGGGGATCCATAGAGTCCAAGACCAGCTGGGAGGGAGGTTCTGAAATAACCTTCCACTTGGAAAACAGCCTAACTGGCGCTAGTGGGGCCCACAATTCACGAAGGAGGTTGATCACCTGGAGAGGGTTCAGAGAAGAGCCCCGGAAATGATGAAAGAATTGGAAAACCTGCCTGATGGTGAGAGCTGTCAAGAAGCACCGCCACGGGGAACAAACATTTAATACCAGGCTCCAGCAGGGAACGGTCTAACCCCATCCAATGGCTGGGGGTTGAAGCTAGACACGGCGGCCATGAGAGCCGGGACTGGAGTCCAGGACTCAGGAGGGCCCGAAGAAAAGCACAAGAGACGACAAGTGTTGGGATAAAGTTCATGAGAGTCACAACGCGGCGAGCGCGCGGAGTATTTCCCAGGGACTCTCTCATGCCCTGCTGCTGCACAGGATGTCTGGAAAATCTCCCTTAGAGCCTCGTGGGGGCCGGTCTGCTCAGTTCATCAAAGACCCAGCGAAGAGGGGACTGGATATCGGTTTGGAAACACGCTCGCAGACCTTCGTCTGCATCTGCATCCTGCCTGCAGCCCTGGGTCCCCCTCAGCACCACCCGGGAAAGGCAGAATGAGCCGGGGCTCGGGGACAGGTCAGGCTGTGGGAAAACTCTCCTGTGATGAAAGTGGGCGATCAGGATTGTTTAAAGCGTAAGAGGGAGCATGACGTGACGAAAATGGGACAGAGAAAAGAGGTCGGTGGGAGTCTGTTTTCCCCATCGCATGGCACAGGAACAAGGGGACAGCCCATGAAATTACAGTGAAAAATTCAAAACACACACTCATGCACCCAGGGACTGTGGAACTCATCGCCACAGGATGGTGTCAAGGCAAAAATCTAGCACGATTCAAAGGAGGACAGGACATTTCCCTAGAGAAAAAGAACTTCCCAAGTTAGATTCGTGCAGACTAAACATTGTGGAAGTGATATTAAACCTCATGCTTCAGGGTTGTAAGAAACTATGAGCGGTCAGGAGGGAATTTTCATGGGGGCAGATCCCCACCTGCTTCTGCGTATGGCACTGCACCGGATCGGGGATGGATTCCGAACCAGCTGGGCTTTGGTCTGACCCATTTCTATACCAGACCCCGTCTTTCAACTCAGAGAAGCAACATTGTTCATGAGATATTTTCAATGGCCAGCAAAGGGCCTTGATTTGCCCCCTCCAAATCGACCTGACCTTCAAAAAATGTCCTTCAGCACGTTAGAAATTTCCCCCAGATGGGATATCCCCCCCTGAGGTGGAAAACTACTTTTTCAACAATAGGAAATATGCACCCCCCGAGGGGCCCCCCATTTCAAAGGGCTCTGCCGAGGCTGGTGGATGTCAGAGGCCTTGGGAACAGGCGGCCTTTAACCAGGCGTCCCTGGCGCAACCTGAATTACCGTGGGGGAGGCGGCGAACAGGCCGGGAACAGACACGCCCGGGAGCTGCCCTTGGCGCCGTTCCTGGCAGGACGTGCTGGAGGGGCCTGTGCTCCCTGCCCCAGAGCTGGGATGAGAGGGCAGCCCCCAAGCGGCTGCTCCGCCATGCAGCCGGCCGCAGCCTCGGCCTCTGGCATCTCCTCCTCCCGCTGGCTGCGGCACCCCCCGTGCAGGCTGGAGGGGTCATCGGGATTATGGGCCTGGACCCCCCCCCCCCCACCGCCATCCTGCGAAGCCACAGCCACCAGGCTCCCCCAGGGCCCCCTACGCTCAGCTCCTCGCAACCAATCAAAGGGTCGACTCCGCTCCCAGGCAGCTGTTGGGGGGCCCAGGCCCCAGGCCCCCTGCCCCGGGGCTATACGGGAGCTGGAAGCCGCCGCAAGAGGCTCAGCAGCCAGGGTGGTTCCCCTCTTTGCAATCCCTTCTCCGCGGCAGGCGGGGAAATGACCTTCAATTTCCTACGGGCCGGGCACGTGCTCTAACCACTAGGCACAAGGCTGCCCCCAGCGTCTGCGCACTCCTGGCCCGATCCAGAGCTTGGGCAATGGACTGAAGGGTGGGGGACCAGGGGAGTTAGGTGCCTCCAGGATAAGGCAGCCGCTGAGCTGGATCTGGCTCCAGATCAATAGCGGGCCCTACAGCCGGGGAGGGGGGCAGACACCGGGGGCCAGCGACCCCTGCAGAAGGCCCTGTAGCAGGAAGAGGGGCAGGAGGGTCCCTAGCCCATCCCCCCCTCACTTCCAGGCAGCTCCAGTCTGCCCAGACTCCCCCAAAAGTAGCTCTAACCACTAGACCCCACTCCCCTTCCAGAGCAGGGAGAGAACCCAGGAGTCCTGGCTCCCAGACCCTCCATCACCACCCACCAAAACACCCCTCCCAGGCATAGGCTCCCCTGCCCTCCCTACCACGGGCAGCCACGTCGCTTGAGCTGGTCACAGGCAGGGTCAGGGCACCGGCCCACGGGCCCCTTTGCCCCCCGACTCGCTGCTCTCCTCTGGCAGGGGTGGGGGGTACTGAGGGGATGCTAAACCCTAGAGGCAGCCGCACCAACAGCTGGGGGGGAGGCGGGGGACAGGATGGAGGGATAGAAAAAGGGTGCAGCTAGGGACAGATATTGGGGGGCAGGAGAATAGAGAAGTACAGGGACAGATTGAGGGGGCAGGTGGGAACCAGGAAAAGGGGGAGGGGTGGGGCTGAGGGTTGCCAGAGGGGCAGGGCCCAGGGGGAGCCAGCAGGGGGCTTGGCTGGGGGCTGGACAGCTAAAGCCCCAAGGAGGCCCCAGACCCCACCACAGAAGCTGCCCTGGGGGCCGGGTTGACCCCAACCTCGCTGCAGCCCCACAGCACCCAGCTGTAGGGGGCTGTGACTACCCCAATGAACACTGAACCCCAACAGCAAGAGCAATGCAGCCTTGTTTGGCCAGCAGGGGCACTTGAATCATCAGGACTCCTGGGTTCTTTCCCCTGCACTGGGAGGGGAGTGGGAGCTAGTGGTTAGAGTTGGTGCAGGAGGGAGAGACCAGGAGCTGGGATTCCTGGGTTCTCTCCCCATCATGGACGGCTGGATCATGGGCCACTTCTGTCCACGTACCTGCCTCAGTTTCCCTATGGGTCTTGTACTCCACCTCCCATGGCCCTCCCCCACCCTGCAGCCAGGCTGAGCTGTGCTCCTTTCTAGGACCCCTTTGATGGATGCCAGGCAGGTCGCCCGGGTCGATCGCCGCCCGGGCAATGGTTCCCTGGCGCCAGGGGGCACCGTCCCTCCCCAGAAGCAGAGGCAGGATGCGGCCCCCATCTAATCATTAAAACTTTTAATACATAAAAAAAATAGAGAAGTTTTTTGTGGGGGGGGGGTGAATTTTTTTTGTTTTTTTTTCTGTGCGCAGGTGGGGGGAGGAAGAACAGAACTAACCCTGACTGGGGGGTGGGGGTCTGTGCTTCACACCCTGCCCCCCCAGGCCACTGGGGGGAGGGGGAGACGTCTCCCACCAGGGACGCAGCTATGGCCTCCGCAGAAACCCCCCCGCCCCCGCCCCGCCCCCTCCCCCGCAGGGGCGGGGGGGGGGGAGGGCAGCGTGGGGCCAGCTCTACTCCCCCCCGAGTGACCTGTGTCCTCTACCCCCCCTCCCAGGCTGGCCCCCGCGCCCTGCAGCAGAAAAATCGCAACCAAGGAAGAATTCAAGTTTTAAAACAGGAGCCTAAACTTGGGGGGGGAAGGGGGAGCAAGCCCCCCCGCCAGAGATGAAGCAATCACTGGGGGGGGGAGCTGGCATGGGGCTGTCCCCCACAATGGGCGGGGGAGGGGGGTTAAAGCAATGAAGATGGCGTCTGACATCCGTGGCCCCCCACCACCACTGCAGAAGGGAGCGGGACCCTCAGGAGGAAGCAGCTCTCTGCCCCGCCCAGGGGGGACAGAGCTCATTGGCTAGAGCCGCTCATGTGACCACTGCATTGGGGGGGTGGGAGGAGAATGTCCCTTCAGCCTTCCCCCGGTGGGGGGGAAGCAATGAAAGAAACTGCCCCCCCCATCACCCACCCACCCCCGAATCCACCAGGGTCCAGCCGATTCCAGTGTCAAAAATAGAAGCTCTGGGGGCGGGGGGCTAGGGGGCGGCGCTGCCCGAGGGCCAGGGGTTGAGGCGGCACTGCGGGCAGCAGCCCGCGTAGACCAGCACGTCGCAGGCCTGCGAGCGTTGCCCCGCGTACCAGCCGGCCGGCCAGCCCGGGCAGAGCCGATAGGCCTCCAGGTCGCAGATCAGCTCCACCACCTCATCCACGGTGGTGAGGCGGGCGGGGTGGCTGGCGTAGACCTCGTGCTCGGGGGGCACGGGCAGCTGGCGCGCCACCACCTGGAAGAAGAGCCCGGGGCGGATGTGGATGACGGTGGCGGCCATGGTGGAGCGGGCCGAGCGCTGGACCAGCCGCAGGTCGGGGCCCCCCAGGGGCGGCTGCACCTCCCAGTGCGCCGGGAGCGGGATCTCCTGCAGCTCGGCCAGGAACTCCCGCAGCACCGGGTCCAGGGGCGCCCGGCCCGCCAGC
>ML677523.1:63981-77598 GCA_007922305.1 Dermatemys mawii
GGGGGGACGGAGGGCGGGCCCTCTCCTGGGGGGGTCTCCTGGATGTGGGGGGATGGACAAGAGGCCCTGCCCTGTGGGGGGTCTCCTGGACGTGGGGGGACGGACGAGAGGCCCTATCCCTGGGGGGTGTCTCCTTGACATGGGGGGACGGAGGGCAGGCCCTCTCCTGGGGTGGTCTCCTGGACGTGGGGGGACGGATAAAATGAGATCCCAGATGTACCCTAGTCACAGTGGTTCTCTCCCTGACTCTGGGAGGGGAGTTGGGTCTGGTGGGTTAGAGGCGGGCTCTGGGAGCCAGGACTCCTGGGTTCTCCATGGCTCTGGGACACGCCATAGGGTATTAGCCAGTTTCTCTCTCTCTCCCTCCAGCTGTTCACCAGTCGGTCCTTCCCCCGTGCTCCAATCCATCGAGAGCCCGGCTGAGGATGCCTTGAGCGGGGAGCGGGGCTGTGGGGGGCTCTGGGTGCGGGTCACACATCCAAGAGCCACAGAAGCGGGTACCCCCGCCGCTCGGCCGCTGTTAGCCACAATTCCTTGCAGCTCTGGCTTCTCTATCCCTGGGGCGTTTTGAGGGGTTCAGGGGACAGGGCAGGGAATGAGCCTCCCTCACAGTTTCTCCCCTGCCCCACAGCACATGCGGGGTGGGGGAGCAGGAGACCATCCTGGCCCCCCACACAGAGAAGGGCTCAGCCCCACCAGTGCGGGTGTGGGGGGAACCCACCCCCCAAGGCTCATTCTCATTTCTCCTGACCCCGCTTAGCTCTGTGAGTCATCGGTCTCTGCGCTGGGACTCCTGGGTTCCCTCCCCAGCTCTGGGAGAGGAGTGGGGTCTAGTGGGTAGAGGGGCTGGGAGCCAGGGCTCCTGGGTTCTCTCCCAGCTCTGCCACCAGTCTCCTTCCACCCTGGCTAAGGGTCTCTGCTGCTGAGTTGGGAAGCTCCTGGGTGCAGGGATTTTCTGCACACCCCCCGCCCAAGGTCTGTGCCGGGGCCGGGTGCCCCCCGTCGATCTCCTGCCCTTCTGCCCCCCAGATCCCCCAGATCAGCTACGCCTCCACCGCCCCCGAGCTCAGCGACAACAACCGCTACGACTACTTCTCCCGCGTGGTGCCGCCCGACTCGTACCAGGCCCAGGCCATGCTGGACGTGGTGAAGGCGCTGGGCTGGAACTACGTCTCCACACTGGCCTCCGAGGGCAACTACGGCGAGAGCGGGGTGGAGGCCTTCGTACAGATCTCCCGCGAGGCCGGTGAGGGGCTGCGGGTCGGGAGTGAGGGGCACCGGCAGAGCTGAGGGGGGCAGGGCTGGGACTAGCAGGGGGCTGTGGGTCAGGAGCGAGGGGCACCGCTCCCCGTGACGGGGGCTCCTTGTCGCCCCCGGCAGGTGGCGTCTGCATCGCACAGTCCATGAAGATCCCGCGGGAGCCCAGGGCCGGCGAGTTCGACAAGCTGATCAAGCGGCTGATGGAGACGCCCAACGCCCGCGGGATCATCATCTTCGCCAACGAGGACGACATCAAGTGAGTTTGGGGGTCCCCCGGTGCCGCCCCCCCTCGGAATTCAGGACTCACCCCCTCTGACTCCCCTGGGGAATTCAGGACTCACCTGCTTGCTCTGTCGCCCCCTGCAGGCGGGTGCTGGAGGCCGCGCGTCGCGCCAACCTGACGGGGCACTTCCTGTGGGTCGGCTCGGACAGCTGGGGCTCCAAGACCTCGCCCATCCTGCAGCAGGAGGAAGTGGCCGAAGGAGCCGTCACCATCCTGCCCAAGCGGGTGTCCATCGACGGTAACGGGGACCCCCCCGCCGCCCCGCACAGACCCCCCACAGCCCACAGCTCCGTACCCCCAGTCCCCCCACTGGATCCCCCGCAGTCCCCCGTGCCCCCAGCCCTCCCACCAGACCCCCCACTGCCTGCATCTCTGCACCCCCCAGTCCCCCCACCAGACACCCCCCGCTCCCAACAGCACAGCACCTGCCAGTGCCCAGCCCTGCCTGCCAGGGGAGAGCGCCCCCTGCCCAGCCCCTGCCCCACGGCGCCCCCTGCTGACCCCCGTCTCCCCGCCCCAGGCTTCGATCAGTATTTCACCTCGCGCTCCCTGGAGAACAATCGCCGCAACATCTGGTTCGCCGAGTTCTGGGAGGACGATTTCAAGTGTAAACTCACCCGCCCCGGGGCGCACCCGGAGAAGCCGGCGCGGAAATGCACCGGTACCGGGGGGGGGGCAACGCCGGGCTCCAGGGGGGAGGGGAGTTTGGGTGGTTGATTCCCCCCATGGCTGGGGGGGGTGATATTTGAGGGGGGTACTGGACCTGGGGGTCTGATCTCTCAGGGATGGATGAGGTTGGGGTTTGTGGGGGCACCCCCCCCCCGGGGGGGAGACACTGGCCCCTTGGATCCCCCTCTGCGTGCTCCCCCCTCCAGCTCATCCCTCATGGGGGGTGTTATCAGCCAGCTCATCCTCGGCTCTTCGGGGAGGTCCGGGGGGCTGGGAGCTGATCCCACACAGTGGGTGGATGCTGCCCCAACACCCCAAATCCCAGCTATCTGCCCGCTGAGAATGAGACTGGGATTGCGGCTGGGGGCCTCCAAGGGGCCAGCGAAGGAGCCCTCTGGGCCAGCCAGTCCCTGCTCTGCGGCTGGATGGGAGCCGGTGCCCCCTAGAGGGGACAGGCCCAGACCCTGTTCCCAGCCCCCCTGAACCTGTCTCCGCCCAGGCGAGGAGCTGGGCCCCAGGCCCCGTTCCGCTCCCCCGTGAGCCCCTCTCTGCCCAGGCAAAGAGCCGGGCCCTGGGCCCCGTTCCCAGCCTCCCCCATAGCCCCTCTCTGCCCAGGCGAAGAGCCGGGCCCTGGGCCCCGTTCCCAGCCTCCCCCATAGCCCCTCTCTGCCCAGGCAAGGAGCCAGGCCCCGGGCCCCGTTCCCAGCCCCCCGATCCCATCTGTGCCCAGGCGGGGAGCCGGGCCCCGGGCCCCGTTCCCAGCCCCCCGATCCTGTCCATGCCCAGGCGGGGAGCCGGGCCCCGGGCCCCGTTCCCAGCCCCCCAATCCTGTCCGTGCCCAGGCGAGGAGCGCATCGGGCGGGACTCCACCTACGAGCAGGAGGGGAAGGTTCAGTTTGTGATCGACGCCGTCTACGCCATGGCTCACGCCCTGCACAACATGCACCTGGACCTGTGCCCCGGCGCCCCCGGGCTCTGCGACCGCATGGACCCCGTGGACGGGCGCACGCTGCTGCACTACATCCGCGGGGTCACCTTCAACGGTGAGGGTTGGGGGCGGGAGTGAGGGGCACCGGAGGGGGGTGTGAACACGGGGCTGGGCCAGCAGGGGGCTGCGGGTCGGGAGTGAGGGGCACCGGCCAAGCTGCATCCAGCCCCCCTTGTTCGCCCCCCAGGCAGCGCCGGGACCCCCGTCATGTTCAACGAGAACGGAGATGCCCCCGGGCGCTATGACATCTTCCAGTACCAGCTCACCAACACCACGGTGCCCGGGTACAAAGTCATTGGGCAATGGACCGAATACCTGCGCCTGAACGTGAGTGCAAGGGGGCGCCGGGTGCCCCAGCCACCCCGTCCCAGAGCTGGCTGCAGCTCAGCCCTGGGCACAAACGTCCCTCTGTGGCATTAGGTGTGGCTAGTCCTCTGCAGCCCTGCCCCAGAGTTGGCTGCATCTCAGCAGCAGGGGAATCATCCCAGTGCAAAGTTATGTGTGGCGGTTCCCCAGATGCCCCACCCCAGAGGTGGCTGCGTGTCAGCCCTAGGCATACCATGCCTACATGGTGTTATATGCAGTGGTTCCCCAGCTGCCCCACCCCAGAGGTGGCTGCATGTCAGCAGCAGGCAAGCCCTTCTTGGGTGGTGTTAGGTGTCACTGCTCCCCAGCATCCCCCAAGGAGGTGGCTGCCTCTCAGCCTCAGGCAAGGCCTTCCAGGGTGGCGCTGTGTGTGGCTCCCCAGAGCCAGCTGCCTTCCGCGCTCTCTCCTGGCAGCTGGAGGAGATGCAGTGGTCCGGGGGCCAGCGGGACATCCCCTCGTCGGTCTGCAGCCTGCCCTGCGGGCCGGGCGAGCGGAAGAAGATGGTGAAGGGGGTGCCCTGCTGCTGGCACTGCGAGCTGTGCGACGGGTACCAGTACCAGCTGGACGAGTTCACCTGCCAGACCTGCCCCTTCGACATGCGCCCCAACTCCAACCGCACGGCCTGTCGGCCCACGCCCATCGTCAAGCTGGAGTGGAGCTCGCCCTGGGCCGTGCTGCCCGTCTGCCTGGCCATGGCCGGCATCCTGGGCACCACCTTCGTGGTGGTCACCTTCGTGCGCCACAACGACACGCCCATCGTGCGGGCCTCGGGCCGGGAGCTGAGCTACGTGCTGCTGACGGGCATCTTCCTCATCTACGCCATCACCTTCCTGATGATCGCCGAGCCGGGCGTGGTGGTCTGCGCCGCCCGGCGCCTCTTCCTGGGCCTGGGCATGGCCCTCAGCTACTCGGCCCTGCTCACCAAGACCAACCGCATCTACCGCATCTTCGAGCAGGGCAAGCGGGCGGTGACGCCGCCCCGGTTCATCAGCCCTGCCTCGCAGCTGGCCATCACCTTCAGCCTGAGCGCCGTGCAGCTGGTGGGGACGCTGGCCTGGCTGGGGGCCCTGCCGCCCCACAGCGTCATCGACTACGAGGAGCAGCGGGGGCCCAACCCCGAGGCGGCCCGGGGGGTGCTCAAGTGCGACATGTCCGACCTGTCGCTCATCTGCTGCCTGGGCTACAGCCTGCTGCTCATGGTGACCTGCACCGTCTACGCCATCAAGGCCCGCGGGGTGCCCGAGACCTTCAACGAGGCCAAGCCCATCGGCTTCACCATGTACACCACCTGCATCGTCTGGCTGGCCTTCGTGCCCATCTTCTTCGGCACCGCCCAGTCCGCCGAGAAGGTCCGTGGGCCCGGGAGGAGGCTGGGGGCTGGAGCTGGGAAGAGGGAGGGGCGGGGACCCAGGAGTCCGGGAGAGTGGAGGGAGCCCAGGGGTTTGAGGTGGAGAGAGGGAGGGGAAGGGACCCAGGAGTCTGGGGAGCCAAGGGGCTGAAGTTTGGGGTGGGGGGCCTAGAAGACCAGGGAGAAGGGCTCGGTGTGTGTGAAGGATTGTAGTTTTTGAGAGGGGACGGGACCCAGGAGTCCCTGGAGAGTGGAGGGAGCCCTGGGGCTGGAGGTGGAAAGGGGGAGGGGAGGGGACCTAGGAGTCTGGGGAGCCAAGGGGCTGGAGTTTGGGGTGGGGGGACCTAGGAGACCAGGGACAAAGGGGGGGCGGTGAAGGATTGTAGTTTCTGAGAGGGGAGGGGACCCAGGAGGCCGGGACGATGAGGGTGCGGAGTGCCCATGGGTTACGCTCTGAGAAAGGAAAGAAAATGACTCAAGTGTGAAAGAAAGGAGGGAGGGATCGAGAGATAGGAACCCAGGAGTCCTGGCTCCCAGCGCCCCCTGCTCTAACCACCAGACCCCATTTCCCTCCCTGAGCTGGGGAGAGAACCCAGGAGTCCTGGCTTCCAGCCCCACCTGCTAAAGGAGACAAGCCCTGCACCAGCCGCCCTGAATGCCCCCTCTTCTGCCCCACCCCAGATCTACATCCAGACGACGACGCTGACAGTGTCCATGAGCCTCAGTGCCTCAGTTTCCCTGGGGATGCTCTATGTGCCCAAGGTCTACGTCATCATCTTCCACCCTGAGCAGAACGTGGCCAAACGGAAGCGGAGCTTCAAGGCAGCGGCCACGGCCGTCAGCGCCTCCACGCGCCTCTCGCAGAAGGGCAGCGAGCGCCAGAACGGGGCTGACGCAGCCCCGGCGGGCAAATAGCGGGTATGTGAGTATCGCTGCACGGGCACAGCTGGGGAGAGAACCCAGGAGTCCTGGCTCCCACCCACCCCCACCGCTCTAATTACTAGACCCTACTCCCCTCCCAGAGCCGGGGAGAAAACCCAGGAGTCCTGGCTCCTGCGAGCCCCCCACTCACTCTAATCACTAGACCCCACTCCCCTCCCACAAGGGAAGTGAACCCAGGCGTCCCAGTGACTAATTCTCTCTTCTGTCATTGCCAGGGCCACCGTGCTGAGGAACGTGGGGTACCCGGAGCCGACCCCCAGACCAACATAATGTGGGGCAGGGCTGGGAGGGGAATGGGGGGATAGGAGCAGAATAAACCTGTCTTTTTACAGTGCTGCCTTGATTTATTTACAGGGGGTGAGAGCCAGGACTCCTGGGTTCTCTGCCCAGCTCTGGGAGGGGGAGGTCCAGCTCCCCTGCCCCGAAACTGGCTTATGAGTTGAGCTGGTCCGTTATGGGAGAAGGCCAGGAGCCCAGGGGTTTCCCCTGGGCCACGTCCCGTGGAGTTCATGCCTCCCATCGCTCGCTTCTTCCTCCTCCTTCCGCCACTCGCTTCCTCCTCCTCCCCCCATCGCTCGCTTCCTTCTGCCGCTCGCTTCTTCTTCCTCTTCCTCTTCCCCTCGCTCGCTTCTTCCTCCTCCTCCTCCCCCCATTGCTCGCTTCTTCCTCCTCCTCCTCCCACCATCGCTTGCTTCCTTGCGCCGCTCGCTTCTTCCTCCTCCCATCGATTGCTTTCTTCTCTCGCTCCCTTCCTCAGCCTTCTCCCATCACTCACTTCTTTTCATCTCTACACCACTCACATCTCTTCATTTTTGTATTGTCACTTCTTCTCTGCGTCCTTTGGTTGACTCTTTTCCATTTGTCTTTTCTCTATCCTTTGTTCCTTCCTTCACTTCCTTCCCTCCCCCAGCACTCTTGCTTTCCCCATCACTAGAGTCTCACGTTTCCCTGCCCAGGGCCACCTGGGTGCCAGCCGTGCCCGAGTGGCACAAAAGCGTCCGTGAAGCAGAAGCAAAGGCGAGTTCGGTTCCTCCCAGGCATGGATGCACTCAGCTCAGCAGACACAGCCGCCAGTAGATGGGCCCCATGGGCAAACTGCATTATCTCCCCCCACCCCGTCCCACTGCGGGCGCCACGCCGGCACTGCCCAGGCTGGGAGGATGGGCTGCAGCAGGGCACATGGGGGGGGGGGCAGCGTAGCCGTCCTAGGCCTCTGCCCATGTAAACCCCACGCCCCCAGAATTGCTGATGTTCTTGAGTTATAGCGACAATAGGAAAGTGTCAGCAAAGGGTTTATTGGCGGATGTAGGGAGAGAGCTCCTGAGGCGCTGATACGCAGCCACCTCTGGGGTGGGGAAACTGGGAAACAGCCACACAACGCCCCAAGGAGGGCGCACCTGGGCCAGCTACCCCTACTCCCATCCCACAGCCCCCAGCTAGCCCAGCCCGGGCCCTTTCCCCAGCTCTGCCAGTGCCCCTCGCCCCCCACCTGCAATCCCCCACTTCTCAGAGTCCTTCACCTGTAGATAGGGACAGACTTACCGCCCGCAAACGGCGGGCAGCTGCTGGCAGCAACACCCCCCACACCAGTCCCAGCAGCCGCGGAGGAGCAGAGCCAGGGCCCCATAAATATTCATCGGGGCAACAGAAAACCCCAGGGGAGGCTGGGAGTGTGTGGGAAGGGGTGTCACTTGGGCTGAGTCCAGTAGCACTAGTGAGGTCCATGGGGGCTGGTCAATTTCAGCTCTAGGGCACCAGTTCACAGACACTCCCCCCAAGTCTCTACCCCCACCCTGCCCAATCCCCCATAGGCCCCCATCTCTCCACCACTGCCCCCCAACCCCAGCCTTCCCCCCCCACCTCATCTCCCCTAAATCTCAACTCAACCTGCCCTACTGCTCTAGTTCCATCTGCCCCCCACCATCCCAGACCCCACCTGCCTTGGGATTCCTCAGTGAAGAGGTGGAGGGGGTGATCCTAACTTGGGGGGGGACAGGGGGAGCAGATCTGGGCTCCTCCCAGCTGAGAAGGGGGAGGGGAGCTCACGCACATACACCCCATCCCCTTAGCAAGTAAAACTGAACAGGGTAAGAGCCCCACCTCGTGGCCAGATGGAGAACTACATATGGACAGGCCACAGAGGCAGCAAAGTGGGTGGGGATTGGGGCCCGGGGTCTGTGCCCTCTAGGGGACGCCAGCCCCATTCCCGATGGAGGACACAGGGGCTGTAGGGTGGGAGCAAGGGTTAGTGTCCGTCTCCCATGGGTGGGTTCCACAAGCAGCCCCCGATCCCTCTGGGGGCAGTGATCTAGGGCTCCCCCCTAGAGAGGGGTGATCACAGCTCTTCCTGAATGTGTGTTTATTACAGGACATCTTAACTCTGCCCCTCTAATCAGAGGCAGGAGTTGGGGGGGAGGGAAGCCCATCTGGGGTGAAGGGAGAGCTGGGGCTGCCCCCCCAGTCAGAAAAGGGGGTGCATGCTGATCAGACACAGGGAGCAGATCCAGGCTGAGGGTCTCTCTGCCACAGCATGGGGAGGTTGGCCCAGCCGTCCCCCACAAGGGGCTCTGGGGTGCAGTGGGGTGCTCAGATGTCCAGAGTACTCAGGTATTCCAGCCAGTCACGCAGGGATGGGGTTTCCTGCGGGGGCTGGGAGGGGGGAGAGAGAGAGGCAGGTTAGAGGATTTGAGGGCAGGAGACTGAGTCAACAGATGGGGAAACTGAGGCACAGTAAGGGAGGGGCAGCGAACAAAGAATAGAATCCATGAACACAGGCCCAGAGGGCCCTGGGTTCCCCCCCAGCTCTGCCGGGGCCCCTCACTCCCGACACGCAGCCCCCTGCTAGCCCAGCCCAAGGTCTGTCCCCCTCCCTCCAGCTCTGCCGGTGCCCCTCACTCCTGACCCACAGCCTCTGGCGCTCTCCCAGCTCTCTCCCCCATCCACTCACCTTCCAGGCTGCGGGGTCCCCAGGGCCACGCTGCCCTTGCACTGCCAGCAGTCGGACGCCCCCTCCCACCGGGTATCCCGGCTCCACTGCCAGCGTCCAGACGGCTGAGGGCTGCAGGAAGCGGAGCCGGCGCTCCTGGGGCTGCCAGTCGATGGGGAACCTGCAGGGAGGGAGGGGGAAATCAGTGCCGTCCCCTACAAGGGGAGGGAGGAGTGGGGTGGGGTGGGGTGGGACAGACCTGGTCTGGAGGGCCTCGATCTCAGTCAGGAGTGGGGCCAGCTGGCGGTAGTTGTGCTGCAGCTCCAGGACGGTGCCCCGCAGGTCAGCGCAGGGCACGGGAGGTGGGAAGAGGGGATTGTGGCTCTGTGGGGCAGAGAGAGAGACTTCCTGGTCACATCCTGCCAGCCTAGCCCCACTGAATCCCCTCTGGGTCCCACCCAGCAAGCCTGCCCCCCGACCCTCCCTCTGTCAGACCCACCAGCCTCTTCCCCCGACCCCCAAGCCATTACTCACCCGCACCCTGAGGCTCCCATCCTCCGCCCGGCACAAGGTGAGCCTCAGGGACTGTGGGTCAGGGGTCGTCGCCTGGGGGCCGGGTGTCAGCTCCATGTCAATTTCGTCAGCAGAGGCAGAGACCAGCCGGACCCCTTGGAGGGTCTCCAAGAGCTGGCAGAGGGCAGAGCTCCTGGGAGGAGAGAGTAGGATGCCTGGGTTCCATCCCCGACTCTGCGGGAGTGGAGAGGGGAGCTCCAGTGATTAGAGCAGAGCGGGCTGGGAGCCAGGACTCCTGGGTTCTCACCTCTCCACCTTCTCCCTCCAGCCACGGGCGACACACTCCTGGCTCTGGAGCTCCCCCTGCAGCCGGTGCAGTTCCTGGCGCTGAGCCTCCACCCGGCTCCGCAGGGCCGCCGCCTGCTCCTCCAGCTGCCGCTGCCGCTCCTCAAGCTGCTCCTGGATTTGGGGGTGGGGTGGGGAGGAAGAGAACCGTGAAATGGGGCAGCTGCTGCCCGGATCAGTCCCACTGCTCCTCCCACGATCAATCCACCAGCCCTTCCTAAAGCAGTCCCAACCACCCCCACCAGCTCCCCTCCCCACTGACTGGCTCCAAAAGGTTCCAACCCAGACCCGTGGGTCAGTACCTGCTCCTTCTGCTGTCTCTCCCGGGCGTCCCTTGCCTTCTTCTCAGCCTCGTGTTTCTGTGGGGAGAGGGGAGCTGGTGGCAACAGTGGGGTCCCTGGGACCTCCTAGGCAGCTAGTGGCAGCAGTGAGATGGAAACAGCAGGGCCTCTCCCCCAAGGGAGTTGGTGGTAGTGGTAGGATCCCTGGGGAGCTGGTGGCAGCGGTGGGATGGAAACCGCAGGGCCCCTCCCCCCAGGGCCAAGGGGAGCTGGTGGCAAAAGTGGAATCCCTGGCGCCCCCTGGGCAGCTGGTGGTAACAATGGGATCCCCACGTTCACACACACCCAGGACAGGACCATACCTGGGCCTTGTATTGCACCAGAGCCTCCTTCAGCCGCTGTACCAGTTGCTGCCCCTTCTCCAGCTGGGCCAGCACACAGGGCACCGCCCCCTCCATGGCTTCTATCCGCTGCTGGTAGCCGGCCTTCAGCTCCTTCCACTGCTGCTTGGCGTGCACCATCTCGTTCCCTGGGCCCAAGGGGGTGGGGGTGGAAGAGAGACAGTGCGTCAAACTGATGCGTCCTGGCTCTGAGCCACTACGGCTCTGACCCACTAGCCTCCCCTCCCCTCCCCAAGCCGGGGTGAAAACCCAGGAGTCCGGGCTACTCACGGACGGCTGTCTCTGAGGCCTTGTAGTCAAAGGGGGCCGAGTCCTGCCGGTCCAAGAATTCCAGCAAGAATTTGACCACGTGGAGCTGGCTACACATCCACTTCTGCTTCTTCCGCGTGTCCTAGGGAGCCATGGTAGGGGAAGTTACTGATGGTGCCCCTGGAGGGGAAAGTCCCCAAGCCCCAGCCTGAGTCAGCCAGTCCCACGCCCTAGCAGGAACAGGCCCCATGTTCCATTCCCCACTTGCCTGGGCCGGCCAGTCCCCACCCCTGCGACTGGAGCAGAGCTGGCGCCCCCTAAAGGCAGAGGCCCGCTGCCCCATCACTCACCACAGCATGCTCCACCAGGACTTTGGCTGGCAGCTCCGCCTCTAGCTCCTCTCGGGTCGGCCCCTCGAAAGCCAGTGCCTCATCCAGCTGGGCCAAGAGCCTGCGGGGAGGGGCAGGGTCACGGCCAGGAAGCAATAGGCCTCCCCTGTAGGGGCTGGGGCTCCTTGCCTCGCTCATCTGACAGCCAAAATCCAAGATCCCCAGCCGTCGAGCTCCTTTCCAGGCCACCGCGGATGGAAGGATTCCCGTGGCAGCTGATTCTGGGGTGGGGACAACGACCCAGAGGCTTCAAGGCCTACAGTACCCCCCACCTCATCTCCTTGCTTGGACTCCCCCAGGCCATGATCTCTGCCCTACATGTCAACTTCTAGAGGCAACATCCTGGCTAAATCTCCCCCTACAGAGCCCCAGTCCCACAGCTGAGCCTTTTCTACCCAGGAGATGAAGAACTAGGGGAGTCATCTTTGCTCTATGACGGTTTCCACCATGGAGCCACTGGCCCCCTAAAGAGCCCCTCTCTCTTCTCCTTCCCCCAATCTCCTGGGCTCTCCCTCCATCTCTGGAGGCTGACTCGTGTGCTCACAGCAAGAAAACTGCCAATGAAGCGGCCAACTCTGGCCCCAATAAGCTATCGAGGGCAGTAAACCACTCTGGCCATCCCACATATCCACACCCTACATCGTACCCCAGCTTCGAGAGAATCACAAGCATCAAGGAAGTCTTGGACCTGCCCGATCTATATCCAGCAGCCAACAGCCACCCGGCGTCTTCTCCTTAAGAAGTCCTGGCCACCACAAAGGAGTCCGGACCATGAAATCCATGGATGTGAGGTGGCCCTTGGATGGATTTAGAGGGCACTAGGGACTGGCCCTGCTGTCTTAACACTATGTGGTTGGCGAAGGAATTCAGGGTGAGATCGGGGAGCGAGACATTGAGAGACGAGAACATTACTGAAGATTTAAATACTGATGAGGAGAACTGCAGTTATCAAAGAGAAAGATATGGACAAGCCAACCCCCACATCGCGCCTACTTCTGACGGAGACCTTTTGATGAAGAGACAAGAAGAGTCTAGTAGAGGACGCCCCATAAGCGGAAATCTAGCACCTCAACGTGCCCATTAGACATCGGACATTCACCTTACTTTAATACCCTTTCTCCCATCCACCCATCTGTGGCTGGCAGCCATGTTTAATTTGCTCGCTGGCCCCCGGTTTACGTGAGCTGTTCCAGGTAACTAATTGGGGGATCCCAATGGCTACCATTATCTATTTGAGGCTGGACATTCCCCCAGCGTTTCCAACAGATTAACATGGTGAACTTCAAGATTATGCGCACCAAAGTTTTGGGGGAATTTTGTTTATTTTGTGGTGTCCTTGTTTCTCACCCGATGCACACAACTAGTCTTATAACACTAGGTCACATACTTTAGCAGAGAGAAGATGAGCGAGGAAATTTCAGTTTTTGAATCAACTTCTGTTGGTGGGAAAGAAACAGGCTTTCGAGCGCTTCTTCGGGCTCTATTAAATCTCAAACTAATTACCAAGCCTATTTCGTTATTTGTATGTTTCTTCCTCAATAGTTGCATAACAGCATCTTCAGAACATTTTTGTCATTGCCGTTCGTGACCAAAGAGGACACTGACATCTCACAGGGGCAATGGTGGCTAAAAATGGACATTGCCGCTCTCTGTGACACCAGATTTACCAATGAAGGGCAGTCACACAAAATTTGGGAGGGTTAAAGCATCTTATTGGTATTTTCATCTATTTAAATTTTTGCAGCCACGTGGCTTGATGGGCATCTCGGCCAAGTTCTCAATCAGCATTTTTTGCCATTCCGTAAATTTCGACACTCATTGGTGGAAATATTTAGTGTCAGTTTGGGCGCATGCAGGCGAAACCAATGTTTACCGCCATTTACAGATAAATATCTAATTTTCCCACGTCTAGAGATGGCACCCGGCTCCACTTATCCTCCACCACAAAGGACCAAATCTCCACTGGCTAGATGATCAAATATTGGGGCAAGCTCAGCCCATGAACAGAGAACAGCTGGACCCAAGGGATGTGATGCTGGAGGACCAAGGAGAGGAGTGCAAGGAGTCCCCAGACACCGGCCTGTCTCCTCCCATGCTAGGGTCACACCCACAGGTGCTCAGTTGGGAAGCTCATGGCATCGCGGTGCCTCTGATGTTGACGCTGCTGCTCAACTGGGAGACTCCAGCCCACGCTGGCGGAGGACAACCCAGCCTCGATTACACGATCACCTCTGGGGTGGAGCACCGCAACGTGGCGACCGGGAGCCACCGGTGCATAAGGTGGCAGGTGGCCAATCCGGCCACAGCCCCACGTGGAGGGCGAAGTCAAGGACGTGGGGGACAAGGACAAGGCTGATCTTCGAGGCGCTGCAGGGTCGAGGTGGGTCGCAATTGCCGGAGTCGGGCCAGCGTCGATGCGATCGGGACGAGACGGACCCGGCCGACATCCAGGCAACGTGGCGTCCCCGGGGCCCTGCCTCGGTCCCGTGTTCATCGCCGAGCGACCTCCGTAGAACTCCCCCCCGTCCCCCAACCGCGGGATACCCCATCGCCCCGCCCCACAGAGCGGGGACCCCAGACCCCCCACGAGACACCCCATCGCCCCGCCCCACAGAGCGGGGACCCCAGACCTCCCGAGGGACACCCCCATCGCCCC
>ML677523.1:96490-116979 GCA_007922305.1 Dermatemys mawii
CCGCTTCGAGGGGCTTGGCGTGAGCGTCCCGGGGAGGGGGTCGCCCCGCATCATGGGCTTGGCGTGAGCGTCCCGGGGACGGGGTCAATGCCAGCATACAAATGGAGGTGCTCTGTGGCAATCGGGTGGGGGCACCCAGTGGACAGTGGGGGCACCATGGAGGGGATCTGTGGCACCCTCAGGGTCACGTGTGCCCGTTCCCCACCACCCCCAGCGGGGGATGCGCCCCTCCCCCCACTCCGCCCGGCCCCGTTTCCCGCCCTGTGCGCGAGGGCAGCACCCTGAACGTTCCACTCGCGCGCTTTCAAGAGGCCTCCTCCTTCCTTAACGGTCGCTTCTGCGGCCGCCTCGCGCGCCGGGCGGGAAGAAGCGGGGGGAGGGGGGGAGTAGCTCCGCGCTCGCGCCGCTCCTCATAGCGGGCCCCCTCCCGCCGCGCGCCTAGCCCGGCCTCGCGCCATGCTCCGCGCGCGCCGGCTTCCCTCGCTCACCTTTTAAATTTTCCGCCATCTTTTTTTTTTTTTTTTTTTTTTTTTCCCTCCAGCCACTGGGGCCGCCCGAAACTTTTCCTTCCAGGGGGCGTGGCCAGAGGGTTGGGGTGAGTGACGTGACACTCAGAGGCCGTTCCTATTGGGCGCTAGGCCAGATTGATGGGCCCGCCAGCCAATTGGCGTCGAGGGCTCCGGTCACGCACCTTATTTGCATCCCCCAGAGTGCTCCGCGCCCCTTGCGACCGCAAGTCGCGGAAATGGCTCACAAGGCATCAAATTAACCCGTTTCAGACCAGTTTGCCCGAAAAGCCGCCTCGCATCTCAGTTAAGAGGCCTTTCTCACCTCATACTGAGTGGAGGGGAGGGCAGAAGGCCCTCACCCTATGTGATAAGTGACACCTTAGCCTAAAATAATATGTAGCCCCTGTAGCCCCCTCTCCCAATGATTCTGCCCTCTGCTCTGTGAGCATCCCTAGTTAGCCCTGATCCCCTTCCTCTGCACCGGTCAACACCTGTCCGGTAACACCTGCTACTAACGGTAAGGCCCAGGGACAGGATGGTTTCACCAAGAACCAACACCAATGCCAGGAGGGTTGGTGTCACCCAGTCACCAATGTCAATGCTGGATGGGAGAGGCTGGCGTCACCCAGGCGCCAACATCAAGGCCTGTAGGGTTGGCATCACCTAGGTCCCAAGGACAAGGCTGAGGGAAGGGATGTGAAACTCAGTCGCCAATGACAAAACACAAAAGCCCCTTTGGAAACTGGGGGTCCAAGATTTTGAATCCCTGGTTGGCGCTCTGAGTTGTTTTACTGACATAGGAAAGAAAAGAACTGGTTGGGGGATCATGCGCGCTGGCCTCCCTGCTGGTTTTATTGGGGTGGGAGCACGAGGCCTGGTACACCTTGAAAGGAAAGGCCCCATGCCCCATTCCCTGTCCCTCGGAGCCAGCCCTTCCACTGCCCTGGGGCCAAATGGCAGCCAATGATCCCTGGCAGGGAAAGGGCCCGTGTCCCATTCCCCAAGTCTGTGTCCTAGAGCAAATCTCCCATGCGTTGGGATTGCTGCCATGAAAGTGACCAGAGAAACAGCTGATGATGATGATGTTTGAAAAAGATCAAAGAATCAACAATGGCTTTGACTAGCTACTTGAGACCATGTCTGAGTTTGAGCTGAAGTTACTGATTTCATCTATCGTGAAGATACTGTATTTTAAAGCCTTCGCTTTTTTAACTCAATCTCTGCAGTCATGAAATAATTATTGCCTGAGACCTCTGCACCACTATCATTTCGCACCTTCGAAATAAACAGTGATTCGAGCCATCGAAATGACTGAAAAATAAAAGTCAAAATCTGCTCCGTCGAAATGATCAAAAAACAAATAAAAAGCAATTTCTGCCGAGCCTTGAGATGAATAAGCTATAACTCTAGTGCAAATTCTGTCTTGCTACCTTAGTCCAGTAACTGCTCCGCTTTACACTCAACATTGAGATCAATGTTGCTACGGCACTCAGGGGTATGAAAAATTCACCCCCCCAGAGCACCATCGTCAAGCAAACGTAACCCACAAGTGTAGACACAACTAAGAATTATTTTGCTGATCTAGCTACTGGCAAAATGGATCAACTACAGACCCCTTCCATTGCCATTGAAAGTGTCTACACTAAATCTTCTGTAGCTGTGCCACCAGATCATATGTGGCGTAGATACGGCCTCAGATCAAGCTCTCTGGCTTCCAGTCCAGTCACTCAGGCATTGACCCAAACCAACAGGTTTTAATCCACCCCAAAATCTGCGTTGATGACACACGCCAGGCTCTTTAGCCCCACATATCGGCAGCTTGGTTCCAACTTGGCTTGTTTTTTCGATCAGGATAAGATCAAAACATGGAGCCAAGTTGGAAGGAGATCGGTTGGGTTGTTCCTGAGGTCGAAGAGGTCAGTGGAGACCAGGGTATTACCAAGTCCTGGGCTTCAAAGGGGTGATGGGAGCAGATAGGGGAAGCTGGGGGGTGTGGAGGGGAATTCTGGGTAAAAGATGGGGCAGCACATCAAGCGGAGAGCTGTCTTTATTGCAAAGGGGCCAGGCAGGCTGGCGGATCACACAAGGGAGTGGGGCAGAGCGCCCAGTGCGGGTGGGGCTGCGGAAGGGGGGGAGATTTTCCTGCTGGGGGGCGGGGCTCAGTCATCCCATTCATCATCGTCCTCCTCGTCCCCGCCGTTGTCCTCGTCGTCGTCTGCGGGAGGAAGAGGAGGGTGAGCGGCGGAGGGGGCAGGGGAGGAGGGGCACGGCGCCCACCCACCACTGCCGAGGTGGGGTGGGGCAACTCACCCGAGGAGTGGATCACTTTGCTCCGCTTCTGCATGACGTGCATGAGCGCCCCCACCAGGCCCTCAGAGCTCTGCGGGGGCGGCGGGGAGTCCAGCATCTCGGGGGTCTGTAATGAAGGGAGGGGTCAGGGCCCCCAGCACAAACCCCCTGCATGCTCCCACCCCCATGGTGCCACCAGATCCCACTTCCTCCACCGTAACCCCCAAAGCCAGCCCTAGCTCCCCCATCACACCTCCATCCACCCAGTTGCCCCCCTCCCCATCCCTACTCCCCTTGGTCACCCCCTCCATACCCCACACCTGCCCCCAACTCCCCTTCCCCCCATAGCCGCCTTCCCGACCCCCCAAATCACCCTGACCTCCTTCCTTCCTCCCACTTCCCCATCCCTTCCCCCCACTCAGCCCCCATCTCCTCCTTCCTCCTGCTACAGCCACCTCATCTCATCCCTGCCCCACACTTCCTTCATCCCTGCCCCCCACTCAGCCCACGTCTCCCTCCTCCTCATCCCGCTCCCTGCCCCACATCTGCCCCACAGCTCACCTTGTTGAGCTGGATGCCTTGGCGGATCTGGTCCAGCAGGGCTCCACGCCCCTTCGGGGGGGGAGCGGGCTGGCCCCCAGGGGAGCTGACTCCCCCTAAAGGAAGTGGGGGAGGGGGACAAGGCCCTGAAGAGACTGGGGGTGGAGGGGGCGGCGGGGGAGGTGGAGGTGGGGGGGCTGTCCCAGCAGCAGGCGGAGGCGGGGGTGGACCAGACCGGGAGGCAGAGGGAGGGGGCCCACGAGGGGGGGGCAGATTTCCCCTGGGAGGCTGGGAGGGAAGGGGACCCCTATTTGGCATAGATGAGGGAGGTGGGGGGCCGCCTGGGATGGGGGGCAACGGGCCAGATCTGCCTCTCGATGAAGAAGGGGGTGGAGGAGGAAGGGGCCCGGACCGGGTCATGGGGGGCGGAGGAGGTGCTGGGCCTGTGGGGAGAAATGAACTTCAATTAAAGCCCAGCCTGTAACAAGGCTTTTCCCCCATGCCCCCCGCCCCGTTCCCTGAGGATCCCAAAGCACCGCATGGGGAGCCTTGCCCGGGACTGAGATGCAGCTGCCTCTGGGGCAGGGCGGCTGGGAACAGCCGCACATAACGCCGCACAGGTAGGGCTCGCCTGGGACTGAGATGCAGCCACCTCTGGGGATGGGGAGTTGGGGAACAGCCGCACATAACGCTGCACAGGGAGAGCTCACCCTGGCGTCTCAATTCCTCCTTCACAGCCTCCAGGCCGCCCTGGCCTTCGATGAAATCGTAGATGAGTTTGGAGGTCTCCGCGTCGGTGAGCTGTGCCTCGCTGATCCCGGCCTGGGAGAAGAGCGTCTTCAGGTCGGGGTCCAGGTTATTCACCTAGGAGAGAGACAGTTCAATCCCAAGGCAAACGCCCCCCAAATTCATGCCTCCCCCACCCCCAGTTGCAGGTGCCCAGATGGACAGAGCAGCATGGCTTCAACCCCTGAAATCTTAAATTAGCCCTCCAGCAGCCAGCACTAGACCTTGGGGACCCCCTAATACTGCCCCCCTGAAATCCTGACCCACTGGGCACAGCAAGAGGCTGGGTGATGTTCTGGAGGGATCCAATTAGGAGGTTATTTCAGCTGCCTCACCCCAGAGCCGGCTGCATCTCAGCACCAGGCAAGCCTTCCCCATATGGAGTTGTATGTGGCTGTTCCCAGCCATCCTGCCCCAGAGGTGGCTGCATCTCAGGGCCACATGAGGCATCCTCTTGCGGGGTGTCATGCCCAGATTATGGGGCTGCTGCCTTTGAGGGCCGAAAAAAACCCCGTGCCGTCCAGAGCCAATGAAACTGGCCGCATGGGTCAGATTTCTCGACGCAGCTACAGCACAAAAGGGACAGTCCCCGGAAAACGTGGCCCCATGGCAATCGATTTTGCTGGCCCGATCACCTAGCCCCCGGCTGCGGTACGCCACAAGCCCTGTGTTAACTCCTAGCTGAGCCCCAAGGAAACCATACTATCTGGAGTCCAAAAAATCATCCTGGCGCTAGGACCGCCCCTGCCCCTTGCCCCATCCAGATGCCCGCTAGCTCCGACACCTCTGGCCGGCTGGGACCTGCCCCTTTCCTGTGGGCATACGCCAGCCTCACCACCAATAACGGCCACGCTGCCGACTCCCCGAGCAGCTGGGGGGAGGGGGCACGGAGGCAGGACTTAACCCAGGGAAGGGCAAACATGCGTAGAAAGAACAAGATGAGTTTGAAAAAAGCTGGGGGGAGGAGGAGGACACGGGGAGGCAGTGTCTTGGGCACTCCTGGCTCATGCAAACCCCAAATTTGCCCCCAGGACGCTCCCCGGGGCACTGAGTTGCAACTACTTCTGAGGTGGAGCAGGTGGGGAACAGCTGCACATAACACCCCACAGAGATAGCTCTCCTGGTTCTGAGATGCAGCCACCTGTAGAGCGGAGCAGCTGGGGAACAGCCGCACATAACGCCGCACAGGCACGGCTCACCCAACGCTAAGATGCAGCCACCTCTGGGGCGGGGCAGCTGGAGAACAGCCACGCACACCAGTTTGAGCCGCGACATCATGCCTGGTAGCCACGAGGACAAGTGAAACCCACACTCCCTCCCATACACAGACATTGCTAATGCCAAAGCTTTACTCTGCAGCCTGTCCTTGGCCCCCTTCCCAGCCCTCGCAGCCCCTCCGATCCCTGGGCCCCCCACCATACCCCTGTCTCTGCAGCTACATACATCAAAGCCAGTGTTGGGGTCCCATCCAACGTGAGTGACATGCCTGGAAGGAGAACAGAGATTAGCCAGCTCTAGAGGGGCCAGGTCCCGCACCTCATTCCCAGCCCCCCCGAGCCAGCCAGTCCCTGCTGTGGGGCCAGATTGGCACCAACACCCCCTAGAGGGGCCAGGCCCCGTCTCCGGTCCCCACTGACGCCAGCTCTCACTTGAATCCGCTTGGGGCGCCGATGTCGGCCTTGGAGATCTTTTTCTTGCCCTTCTTCTTCTCGGCGGCCGTGGGCACCGGCAGCCCCCGGTACCGGGACGAGGTGATGTCCGGGTTCTGGATGTCCATCGTCATCAGGTTCAAGGTGCCCGAGGGGGAATTTGGCTGTTTGCTGGGACCTGCGGGAGAGATAGAGAGGGCTGTAGGGGGGTGGGGGTGGGGGCTGGGCAGGGGGTGCTCTCCCCTGGCAGTCCAGGCCAGGCACTGGGGGTGTTACGCTGCAGGGGGCAGAACAGGGGGCAGGGCAGGGGGGCCGTGCTGCAGGGTAGGGGGTGGGTGCTCTCCCCTGGCACTCAGGACCAGGTGCTGGGGGGTGCCTTGCTGCGGTGGGGGACTGGGCAGGGGACGCTCTCCCCTGGCAGTCCGGGCCGTGCACTGGGGGGTGCTGTGCTGTGGGGCAGAGGAGGATGGGGGGGCTGAATTAACCCTTTCAAGACCCCAAGCCACTTACCATTCATGTCCCCACCGGGCATCGGGGATCGGGGCAGCGTCGCCGCCCTTCGCTCTAAAGGAGGCAAAGAGAGCCACGGTTAGACCCATGTCACCAGCCCCCCTCCCGCGGTGGGAGAGCTTGTGGGGGGATTGACCCCTAGCCTGCCCCTCCCCACCAATCCGCAGAGACAGAGGGGTAAGGGGGACTCACCTTCATTGACCGGAGGCGGCGGTGGGGGGAGCTGCCGTTTCTCTGAGGAAAGAGGGGAACATGCACTGTGAGCCTGGCACAGGCTGGCTTGGGGTGGGTGGGGAACGGGGCCTGGGGCCTGTCCCCGCTAGGGGGCGCCGGCTCCCCACCCCTCCACGTACCCATCCTCTGCTGTCGCTTCTGGATCTTCTCCTCCACCAGCGTGTAGAAGTTACGGGCCTCGTTCTCATCTGCGAAGTTCAGCCCAGCCTGGCAGTCCTGAAAGCAAAAGGCACCTCACTGGTCCTGGGGAGGTGACACTCCCCTTCCAGAGCTGGGAGAGAACCCAGGAGTCCTGCCTCCCAGCCCCCGCCCGCCTCTAACCCACCAGACCCCACCCCCCATTCAGAGCTGGGGAGAGAACCCAGGAGTTCTGGTTTCCAGCCCCACAAGCTCTAACCATTAGATCCCACTCCCTTACCTGAGCTGGGAGAGAACCCAGGAGCTCTGGCTTCCAGCCCCCGCTGCTCTAACCCACCCCAGACTCCACTCCCCACCCAGAGCTGTGGGGAGAACCCAGGCGTCCGGGTTCCCAGCCTTACTGCTTACTGGTAGCCCTCAGTTTTCTCCTTTTCACTCCCTCCCCCGCCCCACGTGTCTCTGAAATGTCTCTGGGGGCAGAGCTTTGTTTGAAAGTCCCGCCCCACTGCTCATCCCCCCCACCCCCAACCTGACCACCGCCCTCTGTGGGGCAGATACTCACGTCCCCGGGGAAGGTGTGGAAATAGGTCGTGACGGAGGAATAGACCAGCTGGCTGGAGAGCTCCTGCTCCCATGTCAGCCTCCTCTCCTGGGAGAGACAGAGAAACCCCGGTAAACACCCCACCAGCAGGGGGCGCTGGGAGCCAGGAAGCCTGCGTTCGCTCCCCAGCTGGTGGGGGCAGGGTCTAGTGGTTAAAGCACGGGGGGTGTCTGGGAGCCAGGACTCCTGGGTTCTCTCCCCAGCTCTGAAGGGGGGTTGTGGTTAGAGTGAGGAGTGAAGGGGGTGGAGAGCCAGAACTCCTGGGTTCTCTCCCCAGCTCAAGGGAGGGCGGGGAGAGCAGTGTCTAGTGGTTAGAGCAGGGGGCACTGGAAGCTGGGACTACCCCCTGCTCTGAAAGGCGGATGGGGTCTGGTGGTAGAGCAGGGTGGAGAGGACTGGGAGCCAGGACTCCTGGGTTCTGTCGCCAGTGCTAGGAAGGGATGGGGGGCCAGGGAGGGGGGTAGGGACTCACCCTGAGATCGAAGAGGCGGATGAAGTAGGAGCGCCGGGGGTTGTCCTTGACCAGGCACAGGACCCCGCAGCCCTGCTTCCCCCAGACCAGGCTGTTGGGGGGCAGGGCCAGGTACAGCTGGGCCACCGACGTGGCCAGGGTCTGGCACAGAGACAAACAAGTTACAGAGCGATTGCGGCTGAGATGCAGCCAGCTCTGGGGTGGCTGGGGACCAGCCACACAGAACTCCACAGGGGAAGGGCTCGTCCGGCCCTGAGTGTGGCCCCCACCTCCAGGGCTGGCAGTTCCCTTCTTGGTTTCCGATGCTGGCCGAGGCTCTGGGCCCGCCAGCGTCACCATGCCGGGCCCCTCACAGCCCCCGTCAGCACCAGTCACCCCGCTTCCTCCTGTGGGGCGGGGGAGGGATGCAGCAAGGAAAGGGCCCCTCACTCCCGACCTGCATCCCCCTGCTAGCCCAGCCCTGGGCTCCCCCCACAGCACCCAGCTAGTCCAGCCCTGGGAGCCTCACCCCCAGATCCACCGGTGACCCCCACTCCCGGTCCACAGCCCCCTTACTCGCTCAGCCCTGGGCTCCCCCGCACTGCTGACCCACAGCCCCCTGCTAGCCCAGCCCTGGGATCTTCACCCATGGATCAGCCGGTCCCCCTTACTCGCCCAGTCGTGGTCTGCCCCAAGCTTTGTCGGTGCCCCCCACCCCACAGCCCCCTGCTATCTGCACCCTCTGGGCCTCACTCCTCACCGTGCATTTCCGGCCCAGGAGCTCAAACACCTGCTGGTTTTCATGATCCAGGAGGAGACGGGAGGGGACGTTCTCCTGCTGCACTCGCGCCCCAGACCTGGACCCCCGGCTCATGCTGGCTCCAGCCCCCGGCGGGTTCTTGCGGTCTCTCCCCTCCCTGAGCTCACCCCAGGGAACTTCCGCGTTGCAGGGACTTTTTTTCAACAGGAAGCACAGAAAAAAACACCAACCAACGCAGAGCGCCCGGGACCTGGGGAAGCTGGGCTCCGCTAATGGCCCCAGCCGGGGTTGGGCCTGAGGGGCCCCAACAGAGCTAGAGGGCAGGGGGGTAAGCCCGTCAATGGTTGGGGCCGGCCTGCCTCTCCGAGCAACGGGATCAGGCTCCCAGCAGACTCAGGCAACTTTCCATCTGCCTGGGGCACAGTTCATGGTTCCTACGCAGCCATTTGGGGTGGGGGTAGAGGTGTTTTCTGAGATCAGTGCTCCTTTGGGGTTGTGGGGACACCACCCCCCCAGGTTGGAGGAGGCCAGCTTAGCTGTGCTGTGGGGGAGGGGCTATCTGGAAGACTGGCTCCAGCTGCCTCTCTATGGTGGGAAATGTACAAGGCCCCTTCCCTCCCCCTTTGTATCTCCCCTGCACCTCCCTTCTCCACACTCACCCCCCACCTCCATCGCCCCCTGTCCCCCAAGCCCCCAGCCTCCCCTTATAAACCCCCAACTTGCCCCCCTCCCAGCATGTCACACCCCCTTCCCCTCTGACCCTCACACACAGACGGCTCAGGCGGGGAGAGAAAGTCCGGTTGCTATTTATTGAAACCCAGAGCTACCATACAAACACGCCATTGGTGTCACTTTCACACGGCGGTGCCCCTCCCCACAGCATCGTCCCCCCTCCAGCCATGGGGGTGGGGAACCCCTGCTGCAATTGCGGGAGGTGTGTGTTTGAGGTTTTGACTGTTGTGCTGGGGATGAAGAAGAATCGGGCCAGACATGCCGACCAAAAAGCTGCTTCAAGGAACCTTTTCACCCCGGCTCCCGTAAAGCCTCGTGCATCTGGAGTCATGTGAATCCTGGCAGGATCACTAGACCGCAACACCGACTTCAGGGGCTGGGGGACAAGGGGTTTTCAGTGGTGGGTAGCTGGCACCGGAGCGATCACCCCATCCAGGCCAGCCCTGAATTAACCAGGCCTGGAACCCACCCACAGCAGCATCTCAACCTGGGCCCCGAAGAGGAAACCCAACGGTTTGGAAAGTGTCCTAAGAGTAAGTAAGAGGAAAATGCCAAGTTTTCAGACCCTCTAATGGTCTTTTTTTGTTTCCCTTTCAGGAAAAGGACACGGGGGAGAGGGAGGTTTGGCAACCTTGTCTGGACATGGCACAGCCAAATTCCAGCCCGACTCCCCAGGGAAGGCCATGAGCTCTGCAGAAGTTTGGAGATTTGGTGTCTTTCCCCAGCCTGTGGCCTGAGAAAACAGATCAGTCACTCTGAGTTGGTTGCCAGGTCGCTGAATTTCAGGATCAGTTCCCCGGCCGGCTCACAAAATGTCACCGTTTCCTTTGGCTCCGGGCCGGCCCTGGAATTGGCAGATGCTGAGTGACCAGTCGTGGCATGGTAGCGTTAGCTGGAAATCTCCGCCAGGGTGGTGAATTTTCCCCAGTGGCAAAACAAAAGCCATTTTGGGCCCCTCTGCCCCCTGCTTTTCTGAAGAAATCGGAAAGGGGGACCAGACAGCAAGTGTGAAAAATTGGCACACGGGGCGGAGGAAGGGAAATAGGAGCCTATGTAAGAAAAAGACCCCAAAATTGGGACTGTCCCTATAAAATCGAGACATCTGGTCACCCTATAATTGTTTAAAACAGGGAGCATTTCCCATCGGTAGGTTTTGTATTTTGGGCGGGGGTGGCTGAAAATGTTTGTTTCTTGCTCAAATGCTTCCTTCAAAAATGAAAGCCCAAATTACCGTTCCTGGAGAAAGGGAATGTGGGACCTAGGCAACTTCACCACTGGGGCTAGAACCCAGGAGTCGTGGCTCCCAGCTCTAACCACTAGACTCCCAGAGCCAGGAGTCCTGATTCTATATATGGCTGCTTTCTTCTGTGTTGGGGCAAGGGAGTAAGTGGGCCACCATGGGGCAGAACCACTGGGGTTGGGGTTGATTTTGGGGGGCAGGAGACAGGTACTGTGAGCCCAGGGGGCTGCACCGGGGATGGGGGGAGTTTAAGGCACTGGCTGAAGAGGCATTGAGTGTGAAGGCTGCTGCGAGTGGGGGTCTCGGGACTTTTCTAGAGGGAAAATGGAGCCAGCAGGGTGGGATCTAGAGATCGTTGGAGGAGGATGCAAAGACCCCTGGGTTTTTTAGAGCAGAGACAGAGTCAGCAGGGTGGGATTGAGAGGTTTTCTGGAGGAAAACATGCAGGCAGAAGGATTTTTCTGGAAGGAGATGTTTGCGTCAGGGCAAGAGCTAGAGATCTCTGGAGGAGGAAGTGGAGGCATTGGGATTTTTTCTAGACGGGAGATGGAGGCACTAGGAAGAGACCTAAAGGTTCCTGGAGGATATGGAGACCCTAGGATTTTTCTAGTGCAGAGAAAGAGGCACCGGGGTGGGAATCTAGAAATCGCTGGAGGCGGAAGCAGAGGAGTTGAGATTTTTCTGGCAGAGAGACCGCGGCACCGGAGTGGGACCTAGCCATTTCTGGAGGAAAACATGTAGGCCCAAGGATTTTTCCAGAGGGGAGAAGGAGCCATTGTGGCGAGATCTAGACATTTCTGGAGGAGGAAGCAGAGACCCCGTGATTCCTCGAGAAGGTAGACGGAGCGTTCTCTGGCTCTGAGGGAGGGTCTGTACCGGATTGCTTCCCACCCCGCGATCAGTGGGGTGCCCCCCCGGCAGCCCCATCCTTAACCCCTTGCTCTCTGAAGGGGCTGGGGAAACCTGCGTTCGCGACCATGGGCCTGTCTCTGGGTGGTGAGGTAGTTTGAAAAGAGAAAGGAAACCCGGGCTTAGATAAATGCCCACCCCAACACCCAGATTAAAGGGGGGCACCCCCGTATGGTGGGGGGAGGGTGTGGACATGGGGTGAATTCTGCACCATGGCTGAGGCGTGTCCTGGGTGGAAAACAGGCCTGAAGGCACACAGCTTCCTCTCCCCCAAGCACCGTTCAGAAAGCCAGGCATCCTGGGAAGAACCCAGGAGTCCTGAGTCTTCACGGGATGCTCACGCCTCCTCCCTTTACTGTAACAGCGTCTCCTCTGGCCCCGGAGAATTCAGATGCTCAAGAGTTAATTCTCAGCAGGATGGGAACACGCCCCTCTCTCTCGGTGGGGAACTGAGGCACAAAAATGTGGACGGTCCGTGGCCCTGTCGCTGGGGATGGGACCCAGGAGTCCTGGCTCCCAGCTCCTCCCCCCAGCTATAACCACTGGACCCCACTCCCCTGCTGGAGCTGCGGAAGGGACCCAGGAGTCCGGGGGGGGCAGGGGCGTGTCACGATCCAGGCCCCAGCAGTGAGCCCAGCATCGCTCTTTGGTCTGGCTGCCGGCTCCAAATTAAATAAGAGCAATAAATTAGGGAGTGCCTGGACCCACCTGGCCCCCGCCGCCCTGGCACAGTCGGATTCACAGTCCCTCTTCGACTGACGCCAGGGAATGAGTACAAGCGGGATAGAGAGGGGGTTCCTGTCTCCATGGGAACCAAAGAGGTGGGGGCATTGTTTGGAGGGAACTGTTGCTATGGGAGCCCCCACCCACCCACTCCAGCAGTGACCAAAGCATTGCCATGGCAACAGAGGCCTGGTGGTGTTCCCCTGTAGACCTGCCACGTTGCCACGGCGACAGGAAGCCCAGGAGAAGCTAGTTGCACTGTAGTCAGGGGAATCAGTAGTCGTGGTAACCTGCCATTGCCATGGCACTGATGACCCAATCAGGACATTTGTTCCATGGAAATGGGAGGCTGTCATGACCACAGGGCACAAATAGGAGGGCCTTAGCGCCATTCCCATGGAAACCAGTCACTGCCAGGAGCTGTAGTGCTGTCATGTAACAGCTGACCGATGAAAGGACCTTGGCACCATTTCCATGGAAACCAGGAGCTGTAGCATTGCCATGGTAACAGTCGATGGAAAAGCCTTGGCACCATTCCCATGCACACCAGTCAACTGCCAGGGTCTGTAGCATTGCCATGGTGACAGTCGGCCAATAGATGGGCCCTAGCGCTGGTCTCAGCATTGCCATGGCTGCAGCGGAGCGAGCGCCAATGGGAGGTGGTGGTGCCCTTGCCCCAGCAATGCTGGGCCCCCCGAGCCGGCCCAGCAGGGTCCATGTGTCTGTGCCGGGGAACGGCGGGGGGAAGGGGGGTCAGTGCCCCCCACCGCTGCTCCGCCCAGTTGTCACCCAGTCAGCCACGATGAAGCCGAGACTCATCACCATGAAGATGAAGCCGAGGGCAGCGAAACAGGCAGCCTGGGAGAGGGGGGGAGCAGAAAGTGAGACCCCGCCCAAGCACAGCACAGAACCCCCCCGCTGAGCTCCCTGCCCCACAGCACCCCCTCAAACAGCATGGTACCTCCCACCGAGCTCCCCACCCCCTGAAGCATGGCACCTCCCACCGAGCCCCCCGTTCCGCAGGGCACTGCTCCGCCCCAGAGATGGGTACCTGGAGTTTTGGCCTGGATAGCAGCGGTTCCTTTTCACTGGGAACGATGCGGATGTAGAAGATGCTGGGGAGGATGAAGATGAGGCTAGGGGCAGAGGTGGCGCCTGGGAAGAGAGAGGAGAGAGGACTGAGATGCAGCTACCTCTGGGGTGGGGTAAGGCAGCTGAGGAGCAGCCGCACATAACACCACACAGGGAGGGCTCAGCTGGCACTGAGATGCAGCCACCTCTGGGGTGGGGCAACTGGAGAACAGCCACACACAACAATGCATGGAGATGGCTCACCTTGGAGGGTCAACCCCCAGCCCATTTGAAGTCAGCGACTTACCAATAACTCCAAAGATATCCCGGATGTTAGGGACGAAGATGACCAGGAGATTGACAACAAACAGAAGGCCGATAGCGATGCTCACATGTCGAACCCAGCTAAAATCCTTCCCGTGGAAGAGTAGCTGCTGGATGGCTCGGCGGATCTAGGAGGAGACAATGAAAGAGGTAAGGGATATGGTAGTGGCTCGCTTAAAACTGAGATGCAGCCACCTCTGGGGCAGAGCAGCCACGGAACAGCCGCACATAACGCCACACCAAGACAGCTCGCCCGGCGCCGAAATGCAGCCACCTCTGGGGTGGAGTAGCTGGGGAACAGCTGCACATATCGCCACACCAAGACAGCTTGCCTGAGCTGAGATGCAGCCACCTCTGAGGCAGAGCAGCCGGGAGACATACCGGGAAGAGCACCACGGGCACCGTCAGCGTGACAGCCATCAGCACGGCCAGTCGGACGCAGAGCATGAGCCGATCCAGGGGATCCACCTCGCTGTACGTGTGCAGCATTTCCGACTCGACGTTCCCTGTGGGAGAGCCGGCCGTTAGCCCATCCCGGGGGAAGGGGCAGCTCAGCAGAGGGGCCGCTGATGAGTCAGCGTGGAGGGGGAGGGGACCCTGCCTTACCGTAGAAGGTGAGGTAGCCGAAGATGGCCGTCAGCAGGTACATGATGAACATGGCCAGGATGGAGACGTTCGCCACGTTCTGCATCCGCCGCTTCGAGGCCCTGCAGGGGGACAGTCGGGTCAAAGCCGCCCTGCCCAGGGAGCAGGCTGGGGAGAACCCAGGAGTCCGGACTCCCTGCCTGCCCCCACTGGAGCCCACTCCCCTCCCACAGCCAGGGAGAGAACCCAGGAGTCCTGGCTCTCAGCCCCCGGAGCACCAAAACCAACAGCATTAGTGATTCGATCTCCCTGAACCCACCAGGCCGTGCCCTCCCCCGGCCAACCCCCACGCACCCCACAGCCCTTCCCCCTCCCCCGACCACCCCCTTCTCCTCCCCCACCCACACCCCCCACCCAGCCATTCCCCGTCCCTGCCCCTCACCTGCGCAGTTCTGTGTAGATGGGCAGCACCTCCGGGTGACAGACAAAGGCAAAAGCCAAGATGGGGATGGTGTACGCCGTCTGCGGAGGGGAGGGGAAGGGCTGACTGCTAGAGCCAGGGAGAGAACCCAGGACTCCTGGCTCCCAGCACCCACCAGCTCTAACCACCAGATCCCACTCCCCTCACAGAGCAGGGAGAGAACCCAGGAGTCCTGACTCCCAGCATCCCCAGCTCTAACCACTGGCCCCCACACCCGCTCTCACCTGGGAGTTGACGGTGAAGGTCTGGGCCGTGCACTTGTCCCCAGCGGTGCCCACGGCGCTGGCGTTGTGCCCGTTATAGTAGACGAGGGGGGTCGCGGGCTCGGTCCCGTTCAGCGGGCAGGAGATCTGGAACTTCTTGTAGATCACCTGGGGGGAGCCACGGGAGGAGGTGAGGGGGTGAGACACACCCCTCCCTGAGTAGGGGGGCTACCCCCTGCCAGCCAGGGGGCTGGGAGCCAGGACACCTGGTTTCTCTCCCTGGCGGGCGGGCGGGGGACGGGCGGTGGTTTGTTGGGGCAGGGAGGACTCACCGAGATGAGGAAGAAAACCATGCAGGTCAGCGAGAGCCCGCTGGTGTACCCCAGATAGCCTGTGGGGGTGAGAGAGGGTGAGACACACAGGGTGGCTCCTCGCCAGCAGGGGGCGCCATCCCCTGCCCCCTCTACGAGATGCCAGCGCCCCCCCAGCCCCACACTCACCGAGATGTTTCATGAGCGCCAGGGGCAGGATGACGCAGACGCTGACGATGATAATTAGCACGTTGCCGTTCATGTACCAGTTCCTGCAAGACGGAAGAGGTCAGCGCCCCCTGCTGGGGAAGGCGAGGCGGGAGCAGCTCAGAGCCCCCCCCACCTCTGCGACCAGTGCCCCCTGCTGGGGGAGGCAGGGACGGGAGGGAAACGCTCATGCCCTGGGTTGGCTGATACCTTGGGGGAGAAGGGGGCAGGGGTGTCAGGAACAGCCCCAGGTAACACGGGGTGTGGGGGGGAAGCACAGATCATCGGGGGGAAGGGAGGGAATTAGAACCTTCTATGGGACCAACCCTATGGAACCCTTCTCTACGGCCCCAGGCAACCCGTGGGGCTGGGAGCCCGGACTCCTGGGTTCTCTCCCCAGCTCTGGGAGAGGAGTGGGTTCTGGTAGGATGGTGCGGGGGCAGGGCTGACTGTGAAGTGGAGGGTACCATGCCCAGAAGAGCCAGATGTTCCCATTTATAGACAGGAACGTGGCCTGGGACCTTTCCCCTCTAGGGGGCACCAGCTCCCTTCTGGCCACAGGGGGCCGGCTGGCAATGGGGCGGGAACGGCCCCGGGGCTGGTTCCCCGGATGATCTCACTCACTCCGTGTTCTCTGTCAGGCCCAGGAACGTCTGTATCACTAGGGGCAACTCGTATTTCACAATGTACAGGTAACTGGACATCGCTGCAAAACAAACACCAGTGTCAGGACGCCTGGGTTCCCTCCCCTGCTCTGGGCGGGGAGTGAGGACTAATGGGTTAGAGCAGGGTGACTGGGAGCCCGGATGCCTAGGTTCCCCAGTTCTGGGCAGGGAGTGGGAGCTAGTGGGTTAGGGCGGGGGGCGAAGTGGGGGCTGGGAACCCGGATGCCTGGGCTCCCCAGCTCTGGGCGTGGAGTGGGGGCAAGCATCTAGATCGGACTCTCACCTCCTGTGTTGTGCACACAGATGACAATCGCTGCCACCACCTTGCCGCCCGGGCCAAACGCCCGCAAACCCAGCTGTTCATAAGCACGGATCCCTGAGCCGGGGAAAGGAGACGGAGTTAGAGAGCGTCAGTGCCCCTGACGGGGCGAGGCTGGGGCTGGAGGAGCCGGGAGCTTCCCGCCTCCCCCCACTCACCTACGACCCCGGCACATTTCAGCAGCAGGTGGATGGAGTAAGTGGAGAGCAGCGCAATGCAGATCAATAGCACGCTGCAAAGAGAGAGGAGGGGAAGGTGTCAGTCCCCCTCCCAGAGCCGCGGAGAGAACCCAGGAGTCCTGGCTCCCGGCGCCCCCTCCCCCAGCCACTAGATCCCACTCCCCTCCCGGAGCCAGGGAGAGAACCCACGAGTCCTGGCTCCCGGCACCCCTTCCCCCAGGCACTAGACCCCACTCCCCTCCCGGAGCCAGGGAGAGAACCCAGGAGTCCTGGCTCCATCTCCTATAGCTCCCAGCCACTGGCGCCAGCTGGTGGAGGAGTATATCTCACTGACCCCAGCGTGGCGATTCCCCCGGGTAGTGCCCCGTGGGGGCGGCAGTGACCCCAGCGCGGCGATCTCCCCCCAGGCAGTGCCCTGTGGGGGCAGGACTCACATGAAGAGCACAATGCCCGTGTTGCTCATGGCGTAGGCGAGGCCGAGGATGCCGCTGCCCATGATGGCGTTGCTGAGGTTAAAGACTGACATCCCGAACGACGTCTTCCCCTCGAACTGCAGGCAAGAGAGAGAGACGGGGTGGGGTGAGAGCCTGGGGGAGGGCGGAGGTCCAAGGGCAAAGGACAGCGAGAAAAGGGCAAGGGTCAGAGGTCAAAGAAAAAGGCAATTAACGGAACGGACAAAGGTCAAAGAACTCAATGCATTGATAGAAGGGCAAAGGTCACACACCAAAGGTCAGAGGTCAAAGATCAAACAAATTCAAAGTGAGGACAAGAGGTCAAAGAGCAAAAGATGACAAGGAAAGGACAAGGGCCAGATGTCAATGGGAAAAGGGGAGAAGCAAGCTCAGAGGTCAAAGGGGAAATGACAGTGAGGAGAGGGTCAGAGGTTAAATGGGTCACTGGTTGCAGAATCAATGAAAGGTTAAAGGGCAGGGGTCATAGGGGACATCTGGCAAGGAATCAATGGAAGGTCAGAGCAGAGGATAAAGGGACATAGGAAGAGGGTCCAATGAAAGGTCAAAGAGCAGGGGTCAAAGAGGCGAGGGACTAGTCAAAGGATCTGGCTGCTGAGGGGTGCGACTGGCTCTGCGTTGGGGCCCGGACACCTGGGTCCCACTTACATCAGTGAACTGGCTCAGCTTCTTGCCAGTGGCGTGGGGCAGGAAGCCCTCCTGCTCGGCCGCCGTCACCTCCGCCGCGGGGTCCCTGCAATGGAAGGGCCGCAGGGTGAGAGGGCTGCGAGCCTGGATGCCTGGGTCCCTTCCCTCCTAGGGTCTCCCCCTCCCCGATGTTGGGGTCAGCCGCCCAGCTGCCCCCGGCAGCCCTGGTTACTCACCCAGACCCCCCATTACTCCCCCCGCTAGCCCCCTGATGTCCCCCTCCCTCAGCCCCCGGTACTCACCCATCCTCCAGGCCACTGGCTTTGTCGCACTCCGGGACAGACCCGTTTAACATCTCCAGCCCCTCCATCTTCTGCAGCTCCATGCCGGACGTGGGCCGGTTCGGGGAGCGTGTGTCAGAAATCACAAGTGGGGCGCAGCGCGTGGGTCACCCTCCGACCTAGAAACCCGGAGAAAGGGATCAGCCAGGAATGCCCCCACCCAAATGAAGGAGAAGCTCAGTCTCTGCATGGGTTGGAAGTGGGGGGCTGGGAGCTAGGACTCCTGGGTTCTCTCTCCAGCATGAGCAGGATCTGAAAGTTAGAGTAGGGTGAGCCGCAGGGGACAGTCTCCTAGGAATGCCAGTGGCGTGAACGCGAGACTCGCTGCTGCTCGTTGGCCAGGGTCCAGTGGACAAAACCTGGAAGCAAAGAAGCAAAGGCCCTGATGGAGCCGCTCCCAGGACGGCGTCTTCCCATCACCCCCGGTCAAGAATTCACAGATCTCCAGCCCAGACGGGACTTCCAGGCCCACCAAATCCGAACTCCGCTATCACGCAGCCTCTGCGACCTCCCGGAAACAACCCCTGGGCAGAGCCTTTAGCAAAACACCCTGTCTTGGTCACAAGCCGGCCAGTGACGGCCATACGGCTGCCACGTGCCTTTATCCCGCAGGGCCGAGGGCCATGAGTGACGGAACCAAGAATTCTGCATCCAGAAGTCGTTGGTTTCTTTCCCAGCCAAAACTGGCCTTTTTGCTCAGTCTCAGCCGTTCACCTGAGGAACATTCAGGTTGTTTGTCGCTAAATGTCCAATTTTCTGAATTTTGCAACATCACATTGTCTAACTGAGCCAATTTTCTCCTTTGGCAGGTGCACTTTGCCACGATTTCCTAATTGGTAGGGTGACCTGGTAGCACCTGTGGAAAAACGGGACGGGGATGGGGGGTAGAGTGACCAGATGTCCCAGTTTTATAGGGACCATCCCGATTTTTATATAGGGTCCTATTGGCTCCCACCCCATCCTGATTTTTCACACTTGCTGTCTGGTCACCCTAGTGGGAGGTAATAGGCGCCTATAAAAGAAAAAGTCCCCAAAAAACGGGACTGTCCCTTTAAAAATGGGACGGACGATCACCCTACTAATTGGTCCCTCTCCCCCCTACATTCAAAATGCCACTTTTTCGAACGCAGCCATGTTTTCTATTTTTAGAAACGCCAAAACTTCTCCTTAAAGTTTTCTCCTTTCAAAGCCTCCCTTTGTCCAATGAATCAGTGCTTTCTAATTCTGACATTTCACTTTTCCTAACGAAGCCAATGGTTACATCTGGAATGGTTGGTTTTCCTAAACAATCCGAACGATCTGGTACTGAAATATCGGATTTTCTAATAAAACAAACATTCAAACTGTTTTCACTGAATTGCATTTTCTATTTTTGACGCTGAAAATGTCCTGAGTAATCTTTTGCTCTCTTTCTGAAACGTCAACGTTTCCAATTAATCCATTTCCCTCATTCTGAAACATCCGATTTGCTAATGAAAATATTGCAAAACACCGAGATGGCCATTCATTTCGCTAAGCCAAGTTATTTATTTCGGAAGCGTCCAACTTTGTAACGCTTGACACTTGAAATGTCCTTTTCACTTTTTAAAACTCTTGAAATCTCCAATGTTTCTAAACAGAGGAAACACGTTTCCATTTTTATCTTTCAAAAGTTCTAATGACTTTCAAACACTCTAATGCTGCAATTCCCAGGTTCCCAAACAATCCTCTTTCTCCTCATTTTGACAATTGATTCTTTTCTCAATTTCCCATTTTTAAAGGGCCTAATTCAGCCAATCCTCCTCATTCTGAATTTTGATTTTGATTTTGAAGTTCCTAATGACCCCTTGCTTGAAACTGCTCCCTTTTAAATTCCCATTTCTGTACATTTCAAGCGTCCTAAGTAACCCAGTTTCCTCCCGGCGAAACGTCCCATTTTCGAATCAGTCAGGCCTGGCTCTTCAAACACATTTCGGTGCCTAATTCTCTTTGATTGATGAAACTGAGCATGGAGAGTGCTTTAAAATGGACAATTTCTCCTCTCCCGATCCTTAACATGCGTGAGCAGAATTAGACATGAGATTACAAATGAGGCTCTGTCCACGGGCACTGACACATCCCAATCTCGCCGGAAAAACCTCGCCTGATCCATCCTGTCGCACCAACCACCGGGGAGGGGGGTGTCATGTGACTCATCCCTGCCTTTCCCCCACCCCCCAGAGCAAAGCAATAATTGAACCCATTCCCTGGCACGGGGGTTGGGGGGAGCGCCCACAGAGCTGCAAAGAGCCAAGCCATTCCTGGTGGATGTAATGAGCTGATCAGAAAGACGTGCCCACCCCCGCCTGCCATTTTTCAGTTGGGGAAACTGAGGCATGGCTAGTCATCCCAGGTCCTGGGAGGCCTACGATAGCTTCCCAAGCACTTGCCAACACTTCCCCTCTAGAATGGGACAGAGAGAATGTCACCAACAAACTCACAGCGCTGGGAGGAGTGGGAGGGGTCTGCTCGTGAGATGGGTGGGGCTGGGAGCCAGGACTCCTGGGTTCTCTCCCTGGCTCTGGGAGGGGAGTGGGGTCTGGTGGTTAGAGCAGTGTGGGTGGGGCTGGGAGCCAGGACTCCTGGGTTCTCTCCCTGGCTCTGGGAGGGGAGTGGG
>ML677523.1:116989-140330 GCA_007922305.1 Dermatemys mawii
GAGCCAGGACTCCTGGGTTCTCTCCCTGGCTCTGGGAGGGGAGTGGGATCTAGTGGTTAGAGCAGGAGGGGCTGGGAGACCAGATGTCTGGGTTCTACTTCCCTGCTCACATCAGTCCAGCCTGAGGCTCCCAGCCTCCTGTTCCCGCCCCAGAGGCTGGCAGCGACCTGCCCCACTCGGGCCCCACCCCTGGGCCCTGGCTCCAGAACCTGAGACTGGGGGAAAGGTCAGGACAGGCCTGGCACTGATGTGGCAAGTGGGGCTCCAGGGCACCCCACTGCCAGAGCTGGGGGGAGAACCCAGGAGTCCAGCTCCCAGCCCCTCCCCCCCTCAACCCTCAGACACCACTCCTCTCCCACAGCCAGAAGAGAACCCAGGAGTCCTGGCCCTAGCCCGCCCTGCTCTAACCACCACGTCCCACTCCCCTCCCAGAGCCAGGAGAGAACCCAGGAGTCCTAGCCCCAGCCCCTCTTGCTCTAACCACCAGCCCTCACTCCCCTCTTAGAGCCAGGAGAGAACCCAGGAGTCCTGGCTCCCAGCCCCCTGCTCTAACCACTAGACCCCACTCCCCTCCCAGAGCCGGGCAGGGCTGTAGGATGCAAACACAGGTGGCTGTTGCGTGTTGCTGATTCCAGGGGGGTGGGGGAGGGGAGGACGGGGAGGGGGAGGGGGAGATGGGGTGGAGGGATTTAACCACTGACATGTGGGAGAGAAACCAGCCAACACCAGCCCCCCACAACTTCCCGACCCCCCCCAAAAGCTGTGGGTTCCATACACCCCCTCACAGGCCCCGCCCGTTTTATTCCCAGCCCCCCCCACTGTGTTGGGGGGGGGGGGTTTTTTTTTTGGGGTTGGGGTGGGGGGCGCCCCCCCCCCCGCCCGTCCCCCCCCCCCCCCCCGCAAAGCTGATGCAACCTCCTCGTGGGTTTGCACCAGGGCCCGTCACTGCCGCGCACACCCGCTCCCGGAGTTTCACACTCACCTGGGTGTGAGGGGGGCAGAGGCCGGATGGGGGCTCCGGGGTCAGGCCAGGTGTGTGTGCGAGGGGGGGTCGCACACCGAGACTCACGCTCCCCCAGCTGCGCGCCAAGAGACACTCACCCCGGCCAATCACACCCGGCACAGACAGGGGCGGGTGGGGGCGAGTCCGGCTGCACAACGTGGAGATCGGCACAGCGCACACCGCCGCTGGCACCCCCAGTTCAACACACACACACACACAGCCTGCAACACAACCTAGATCAACACACACACAGACACCCTGCAACGCAACCCAGATTAACACACACACAGCCTGCGACACCCTACAATACAACCCAGAACACACACACCACAACACAACCCAGATCAACACATACACACACAGTCTGCAACACAACTTACATCAACATGTACACACACAGCCCGCAACACAGCCCAGATCAACACATACACACACCGCAACACAACCAGATGAACACACGCACGCCCTGTAACACAACCCAGATCAACACACACACAGACACCACGCAACACAACCCAGATCAACACCCCCCACACACACATCGCAGAACACCACACGCGCACACACACACACACTCTGCAACACAACACAGATCAATACACACACAGCCTGCTGGCCCTGCACAATGACACCCTCTACAACACAACACAGATCAACACACACACACAGCCATTGCAACACAACAGATACACACACACACACAGAGATCAACACGCACACCCTGCTGGCCCCACACAACGATGCCCCCTACAACACAACACAGATCAACACACACACAGCCCACTGGCTCTGTACAACCCTTCCTGCAACACAACTCAGAGATTAACACACACACACAACCTGCTGGCCTTGGACCCCAATACCCACTGCAGCACAACACCCCGCTCCTTCTGCCAACACACAGATCAACAGATACACACACAAAAATCATCAGCACACACACACACACACAGATCAACACACAAACACAGAGTTCAACACACACATGCTAAAGTGTTCCCAACACACAGCCTCTTGGGTCTATACCACAACACCTCCTCCAGCACAACACACATGCGTGTCACCGCCTGGGTCATCCCTACACGCACACAACACCCAGAACCGGCTGTGCCCAGTACAACCGCACACCTGCCAACACAACACACAATACGCATCACCTACCCCAAAATGGACCAACACACACTTGCCTACCCCCAACACACACACACGTCCCCAATGCAAAAACACACCTGCCAGTCCCACGGCACACACAATCCACATGCACGCTGCTGCTTCCTTACAACACAATGTGGATCAACACCTACTCCCATACAGCAGGGGGACACACCTACAAACAACCACCCACTCCCACTAATGAAACAGACCCACCTAATGGTTAGAGCAGAGGTGGTGAGGGGAGCTTGGAGCCAGGACTCCTGGGTTCTCTCACCAGCACTGGGAAGGGAGAGGGGTCTAGTGGTTAGAGCACGGGAAGGCTGGGAGCCAGGACTCCTAGGTTCTTTCCCCAGCTCTGGGAGAGGAGTGGGGTCTAGTGGTTGGAACAGGGGTGGGGCTGGAAGCCAGGATGCCTGGGTTCTCTCTCTGGCTCTGGGAGGTGAACATAGTCCACTAGTTAGAGCAGGGTGGGGGCTGGGAGCCAGGATTCTTGGGTTTGTTTCCCAGCTCTGGGAGAGGAGTGGGGTCTAGTGGTTAGAGCAGGGGGGGGGCAGGGAGCCAGGACTCTGAGTTCTTTAACTCACTACTAGACCCAGCTACTCCAGCAGGGGGTGGTGTGGGGCGCAGTGGGGCAGGCTGCTGGCTGTGGGGGGAGCGCCCGGCGTGGGGGACAGCCGGCTCCAGCTGGCAGCAGCGGGCGTTTCCGCGGCACACTGGGACGTGTACACAAGCCGCTGGGATTCATGTCTCTATAAGGGCCGGCGGCGGGTGCGTCTCCCGTCGGGCCCTGGCGCTAACGGGTTTGCATTGGAGGGAAGTTTTCATCAGGCCTAGTGGCTAATGGGCTGTAATTATGCCAGGGTTCGTTAAAATAACCCGGAGGGCACTAAAATAATTAGAGTTAGCAATCGTTAAGGGTGTGTCAGAGTCAGGAACAGCTAATTACGAGGCAGAGAGCAACCCAGGAGTCCTGACTCCCAGGCCCCCCTCCCCCATTCTAACAATAAGACTCCGCTCTCCTCCCAGAACCAAGGAGAGAACCCAAGAGTCCTGGCTCCCAGCCCCTCCTGCTCTAACCACTAGACCCCACTCTCCCCCCAGAGCCGGGAAGAGAACCCAGACCGGGCTGGTCAGAGCCGGGAAGCAATGGGCGTCGGGGGGGGGGGGGTCTTGCATTGCTGTCCCCCCATGTGGCCTCCCTTGGCTCCCCCACACCAGCTGGCAGCCTGCCCCGCTCCCCACAGCACCCCCTGCTGGGTGAGGTTGGGGACTGCACCAAGAAGAGACAGGAGAGGTGGGGGGTTAAACCCAAACCCCTTGCAAACCCCGGGGCTCCCCCCTCCCGGCCCGTGCCCCTGGGACTTTGCCAACAGAGGTCTGGGAAACCAGATAAGCTAATCACTGGACCACAACGCGCAACCCACCCATCAGTGGTGCCCCCACCATGTGCTCCCCTGCCCTCCCTGCCCCCATTACACAGTGCCCCATTCACAATTCCCAGTCCTGGGGGGGCGGACCTGCCCTCGGGAGCCAATCGCCTCCTTAGCAAGCAGCCACGCCTGCTCCTTAATTGTAACACTGGGGACGAGATAAGGAGATCTTAGGACAGTACTCGAAGTACTGGTCCTCCACAGCATTACTGCCACTCCTGCAACCCCTGCGGTTGGCAGGCTACACCTGCACCTAGCAGGGGTGTTGCCTGAGACACAGCCTTCAGCATTTGTCCGGGTGTAGAGAGGGTGGGGTCAGGTGGAACGGTGTAGAAACATTATTATCCTCAACAGTGCAAAAGACAGTTACTGGTAGTGCTACACATGATGTTAGCAATGCTGTTACCTTCAACAACACTACAAACGCTGTTCCTGCTAGTGCTACAGATGGTGTAAGCATTACATTGTTAACCCTCAACAGCGCTACAAACACTGTTCCTGCTAGTGCTGCAGAGTATGTTAGCAACATTGTTACCCTCAACAGCGCTACAAATGCTGTTCCTGCTAGTGCTGTGGATGGTGTTAGCAACACTGTTACTCTCAACAGTGTGCAGGCACAGTTACTACTCATGCTACAACCATTAGCAACATCAATACCCTTAACAATGCTACAGACACCATTCCTGCTCATGCTACACAGTGTTAGCTACACTGTTACTGCTCACACTACTGCCAGAAATACTCCAAACCATAATCACTCACGTTGTTGCTAAACTGCTACAACAAAACGCATCATTAACAATGCCACAAACATGGTGACAGTGAACACTGGCCCTCATACTCCAACACCGTTACCCCTGATGCTGGGAACACAGTAACCGCCTGACTTATGCTAACAACTCTGTCACTAATTGTAGGAACATGGTAGCCAGTGACAATATAACCAGTAATCCTACAAGTATTCTGCTCAGTAATGTCACCATAACCCCGTAACTGCTCCCAATAATACAGCCATCCCTGCCACTCCAGCTGTTACCTCTGATTCTCCAGTCACTACCCACATTGTAAGCACCATTACTACTTACAGTTATTACTCCAATTGTTACCACTGTTACTCCCAAATGCCACTAATACTGCAAGTAGTTACTACTAAAATTGGCACAATACTCCAAAGAGTTACTAATGGTTCAAAGGGTCACTACTCACACTGATACCACAAATACTGCAAAGAGTTACTAATACTCTAAATGGCTACTAGTCAAATGGATACAGCCAATGTTCCCAAGTTAATGCTCAAATGGACATCACTAATACTCCAAAGAGTTCCTAGTCCAATTGATAACATTAATGCACCAGTTATTAATACTCCACCTAGCTACTACTTCCAGCAATACCACTAACACTCCAGAATTACTAGTCGAATCAATACCACTAGCACTCCAGAGTTAGGTTTCAGAGAAACAGTCGTATTACTCTATATCTGTAAAAAGAACAGAGGTACTTGGGCACCTATTAGTTGAATCAACATCACTAATACTCCAAAGAGTTACTAATGCTCCAAATGGTTACTACTCAAATCAATACCACTAATGTACTATGGAGTTACTACACAAACTGTTCACATTATTACTCTAAAGAGTTACTTCAAATAGTCACTACTCGGATAGATACCACTAATACTCCAGCTAGTTACTACTCAAGTAGATAGCATTCTTACACCAGAGTTACTCAGATCAATTTCATTAATATTACACACAACCTGAGTACTGACATTCTTACCACTAATTCCAGGATCAATGTTACTCCTCAGATCCTCACCAATAGTCAACACCGCAGCTACTATTCGCCTTGTTCCTGAGATTTCTGTCCCTGTTAAGACCTCGGACTCTGTCCAGGGGCCAATTTCTATCCAAAAACAACAAGATCGTTCAAATTCAGGGCAACTTTTCAGCATTTAAGAGGAGGACGGGGAGCCTCCCAGCCACTCGGACAAGGAACAGCTACTGGAAGACAGTCACCTCTGGTTTTGAAGTTGGAAGATTGCAGCCAGGACTCCTGGGTTCTCTCCCCAGCTCTGGGAGGGCAGTGGAGAACTGGTAGGGTAGAACAGGAGGGGGCTGGGAGCTAGGACTCCTGGGTTCTCTCCCCAGCTCTGGGATGGGAGTGGGGTCTGGTGGTTAGAGCAGGGGGCCTGGGAACCAGGACTCCTGGGTTCTCTCCCCCGCCCTGGGAGGGCAGTAGGGTCTGGTGGAGTAGAACAGGAAGGGGCTGGGAGCCAGGACGCCTGAGTTCTCTCCCCGGCTCTGGGAGGGCAGTGGGGAACTGGTGGGGCAGAACAGGATGGGGCTGAACAGGATGGGGCTGGGAGCCAGGACTCCTGGGTTGTCTCCCCGGCTCTGGGAGGGCAGTGGGATCTGGTGGTTAGAGCAGGGGGCCTGGGAACCAAGACTCCTGGGTTCTCTTCCCCGCTCTGGGAGGGCAGTGGGGTCTGGTGGGATAGAACAGGATGGGGTTGGGAGCAGGACGCCTGGGTTCTCTCCCCGGCTCTGGGAAGGGAGCAGCTGGCGCCAGAAGCGAGGCCACAGGCTCCGGCTGGGACAAGCCAAGTTGTGGCAGGTCGGGACGACCCGGGCCGAGTCCCCCCCGCCCCCACGTGGCAGGCTCCGGCCCGGCGCCCCCAGCACTCACCCTGGGCGCGGAGCGGAGCGTCCGGGCGCGGCGGCGGGGCGAGCGGACTGGGGGAGCCGCGCTGGGCGCTAGCCGGGAAGGGATCAGGTTACACGGACCACGCTGCTGGGGAGGCCCTACCGGTGTGGGGCACATCCGGCGGGGGGAGGGGACCGGACTCCTGGGTTCTCTCCTGGCTCGGGGAGGGGAGTAGGGTCTGCTGGTTAGAGCACAGCAGGGCTAGGAGCCCGAAACCAGGACTCCTGGGTTCTCTCCCCGGTGAGGGGAGTGTGGTTACAGCAGGGAGGGAGACGGGGAGCCCGGACTCCTGGGTTCTACCCTCGGCTCTAGAAGGGGGGGGGGGGGGGGGGGGTCTAGGAGCTTGGGGGTGCACTGGAAGCCAGGACTCTTGGGTCCCCTCCCCAGTGAGGAAAGTGGGGGACGCACGGTTAGAGCAGGGTCGAGGGCTGGGAGCCCGGACTCCTGGGTTCTTCTACCCTGGATGGGGAGTGGGCTCTAGGGACTTGGGGGTGCACTGGGAGCCCCGACTCCTGGGTTCAATCTGCAACTCTAGGAGGGGCACGGGGTCTGGTGGGCTACAACAGGGAGAGGCTGAGAGCAGGATTCCTAGGTTCTCTACCCGCTCGGAGAGGGGAGTAGGGTCCAGTGGTTACATCAGGAGGGAGTCCTTTTAATCCAGTTCCCCTTTAGGCCCCTGCCTCAGTTTACCCAAGCCTGGGTTTAGGTTTTCTTTATAACTAGAATCACCCTATTCAATTTTTGACAATTAATTCCCGGGCTTAAAAACCATCACGAGCTCCCAGAAAAACCCAGCCCCATGCCCGGGACAGGCCAGCCCTTGGCCCTGGCTGGGTTAGACGTCAAGAGAGCCAGAGATGCCCAGGCCATGAGAGACCCCTGCAAGCCCCAGGTCCGAGCACCTGTCTAGCCCTGGCCCCAGGGCTGCCTGGGTCATGCAGAGAAATTCAGGGGACGTGGTTTAGAGAAAACCACCCAGGCTTTGCCAAACGGCCTGTTCAGAGCATGGGACCCAGACAGATCAACTCCCTTATTAAACCGCTCTGGGGCCAAGGCTACATGGAGCCCTTGAGTGGGTGGGTGGGTGGTGGATCTGATAAAGGGCCCCTGGAGAAAGGGTGTTGAGACAGATAGAAACACATTCCTCCCCTCTCCCCGGACAGGTGGACGAGATGTGCCAGCCCCGTCTCAAAGCAGAGAAAACAGGGAGGGGGGATCACCCAGCAGGTCATGGCAGTACAGGGAACATGATACACACGGCCACAGTCCTGAGTGCCTCCATTGCAAGGTAGTGGGGATATAGACAGAACCCAGTCCCCCTGCTCAAACCCACTAGAGCCCCCCCCCTTTCCCGGCACCAGGGAGAGAACTCAGGAGTCCTGGCACCCAGCCCTCTCCTCTAACAACCCCCCCCCCCCCCCCCCCCCCCCCCCCCCCGCAATAGTTCACAGGGATGGTGCTAGACCGGAGTGAAGGGGTCTGACTTGAACCGGGGTAACATGATGCACCGGGCACCACGGTTCTCTCCCAGGCTCTTGGAGTGGGGGCAAGAGGTGAGAGCCGGGACTCCTGGGTTCTCTCCCCAGCTAGGGGCGGGGAGTCTGGTAGGTTAGAGCAGGGGAAGGAGGGGACTGGAAGCCAGGACTCCTGGATACTTCCTGGGGCCTCCCTCTTCTCCCTGCCCACGAACAAACCCAGCCACAACCATCCATGTTGTCCTCTTTTTATTTCCACTTTCATTCCTGTCGCATGTTTACTCAAAGCCCGAGCGTCCCCCCGCCCTTCGCTAAGCCCGGCTTTGGGCGAGGGGGTTTAGGAACGTAGTGGGGGCTCCAACTGTACAGAGGATATATACAGGGGCTAGAACAGCTGTGCCGAGCCAGAAAACCCCGCCTGACCCGCGCCCGCGCCGGATCCCCTTGTCACAACCCCAATGCCCCAGCTGCCTTCCGCCCTGCTCCAGCTGGATTTGGTTCCTCAGTCAGAGAAGGGTCAGGCCCAGGTGTCTGGGAGGCAGAAATAGGTCGAATCGCTGGCAGCCTCGGGGAGTGGGGGGAGGAAGCACACGATCTCCCCTGCCTGTGCCAGCCGCTCTTTGAGGTGCGGCCATCTGGATTTTTGTCCTGGCCCACGGGCCTTGAAAGCGACACCTTGATCCACCTAAGGCAGCATTAGTAACTGGCTACATCCACTCCCTTGGCTGCTCCCCTGGCCTTCTTCCCAGAATCCACTGCAGTCTGCAGCAAGGCCCTAGCCAGGAAAAGTCGCTCAGTTCATTTCTGGGACCAGGGCGGCTTCTCTTTTTCAGCGGGGGCCCCAGATCTTTGCCCCACCCGGGCCTGAAATAAGCAAAGTGTGTGAGAAGACCCAGGCTGGTCGCTTTCAGCACCACCTGGGTGAGTTTCAAAACCTTTGTCCCCTTTACACAGCCCAGCTGGGTAAATAAACTTAACAGCAGGGAAGGTTGGCAAAATAAATATAGCAGCACAAAATAAGGAAAGGCTGAATACCAGAAAAAAAAATATTCACAACTCAGCACCATTTGCTTCTGCTTCTCAGCTACAAAGTCCCTTCTCTCCCGCTTAGCAAGAGATCAAACAGGCGACTGGACTTCGGCAGCGGAGCGGGAGGCTGGACAGGGCCCCGATCACAAAGCCAGGAAGCGGAAAGACTTTGATTACCTCCCAAAGACAAATTAGGCTGTACGATAACACTATCCCAGCACAGCAGGGCTGCAAACGCCACTGGTATTTTGGGAAACTTCACTAAAGAATTTGGGGTTGATCCAGTTCAAAAAAAGATCCGACCGCCCCGCCCGCGGGCGCGGGCCCCCTCTGGGTTGTGGGGGGCGGCGCTCACATTCTCCTGCAGTCAATGACAGCAGAGATTTCCTACGGCTAATTTGAGCACCACTGCAAAATACCTAGAGATCTGATTTCCCTGCGCATGGGGCACTAGGATCTGTCTCAAAGTTTAAATACTGAGATCAACATGGATTTTTAAAGAGGAAAAAAAATCAACATTTCCTTGGATTGAGTTTTAAAATTGGGAGTTTTGCCCAAGAGTTTGCCAGATGAGCAGATGAAACTGTCCAGGCAAAGGAGCGAAATTAACCAGGAGCTGTTGAACTAAGGAGAAACTGGATCAGTTCCTTCAGGTTTAATGATCTCAGGTGTCAGCAACCTAAGCCAGGGGAGCAGAAAAACAGACCGGGCCAAATTCCCTCTTTACAGTCTCTGAGACGACAGCCAGAACACAAACTGTCCTAATTCTATTGACGCTGGCGGAGCAGAGACTTTTACAGCAGCTGTGTTTCCTACGGAGCACAGGGTGTTTTCAGACCCAACTCAACCTCCCTCTATCTCTAAGATGAATTTGGCACAGTTTCCAAAGGACTTGTACCAGGCTGTTAGGGAAGGTGAATCCAATGTGTGAGAAGGAACAAGATCTGGGGGAAAAGTTGGCATCTAGAGACCCATAAACCAACAGATCTCAGCGTGCGTTTGGGAATGTCTCAGCCTAAATAGGATAAAACTACCCACGGTGCCAGAGAATATAAAGCCAACACCCGTTCCCTCCCAATGGATTTGGGGAGACAGGAGTGGGTGTTAGGGTGTCTGTCACTTTGTAAGCCATCCCCCATCGCTCCCAAGAAACCCACAGCCTTGGCAGTCTCTCAGCTGAGACTGGGCCAGAAACAGCTTTGTAGCTTTCACCCAAGCCCAGTTGATCCAGACTGAAAAGCAGCCCCAGGGATCTAAAAGGACCAGCTTTCAAGTTTGGATCTGGATTCGAAAGTTCCCACCCTCAGCCCTTGTGGGATTTCAGTCCGGGGAACAGACAATGAGAGATTCCAAGGGGAACGGAACGGCGCAGAGACTGCCCTGGAGCCTCGTCCATTGGCGGAGACTCAAAGACGAGTCGTTTCCATTGAGCGAATCAGAGATGTGAAGACTTTTTTTTGATGTATCAAAGGCAAAGTTTAAAGAGCTGCAATTTCTCCAGGGAGCCAAGCGCGGCGGGTGTTGATCTCTGGGGAACATCGAGCTCTTATTCAGACTTGGAGACCTTTCAAGACACTGGCTCTGGTTTTGGTATCGAGCTAAGCACCTGAATTCCTTCCAGGGCCGGGGCCTGAGACCGGCAGCAACCTGCCGCTCCTGGCCTCTTCGGCGAAAACCTTCCTCCAAGAGCAAACACTCTCTGGGTGTAGCTGCTAAAATTAATCCCCTTAGATTAGAGGCAAGTCAGAATCTGGTCAGTTTCCAATCAAGTCCAAAGCAGTTTCCGTTTTTCTACACCTCAGCGTCAATCACAGGGATAATTCTTTGCAGTTTCAACCCCCAATTTTCCCGTCTCCAAAAATCCCCAAAACGAGCCTCTGGATCTGAAAGCCCAGCCTAGAGCGATTTGGGCCCTGAGAGAGGGGGTGGAATTACTCGCAGGCCTAACTGCATTTTGGTTTGAGGCTGAAACTGACTAGATGCAAAAATGCACCAGACTAGAGGCAAGAATAGGCCCCGGATCCCCAGCTGGTGGAAATCACTGTCCTGCTGTCGAGGTCCCCACATGGGGAGCGGGTCTTCGGGCACTTTCTAACTCACAGAGGAAACCGTTTTTCCTCCCTGCACCCTTTCAGATTAGGTGACATTGCCAGCAGGTTAATGGGCAAGTCAGAGAGTAACTCTGGATCCCCTACCGGGGCACCTGCATCATTTAAACCCAGAGCAAGGAGAGGGTGGGAAAGGACAAAACGGAAGGTTACGAGTGATCCTGCCAAGTCGTGCTCCTTTGTCCTGGGAACGGCCGGGAACCGATGCCGAGGGCTCGATCAAGGGCCTGGTTTCTGGCCAGATTTGGAAAAAGAGCCCCCCCCCCTCCCCTTCTTGGGCACGATCAGAAGATCCTAACCTTGGCAAGGAGGATGGAGATGTTTTAAGGACGCGAGTGTCCACGAGATTGGAGTTGGACCCTCCCCCGGCGGTGAAATTCAGAACCCCCCTGCCCTGCCCGTTCAAAGGAAGCGGCACAAATAACCAGCATCGTCAGAGACACACCAGCGGCTTCCTTGTTTCCTCACGCTGGGAGCTGGAGGAAGCATCCCACCGGGGTGGCTCTGAACAAGCCCCAGCGTAGCAGGGCAGGGCTTTGTGTGTTTGTTCGGGGCAAAGCTATTGTGGGGCCGCCCAGGGGGCACGGGAAGGGTGGCTGAGTGATCGCTACTGCCCCCTATGGGCTCTCAAGGAGCACACCATCCACTGGGGTTGACCCCTCACACTCTCCTGCAATGGGCTGTAGGGGGAGCATGTGCTGCGTCCATTCTGCTGGACACCGGAGTCAGGCGCTTTCCTGGCGTCAGCAAGACGCTGGAGCAAACAACAGAGGGGAGGCAAACGCCTCTCGATCTGAGGGGCGACCCCCTGGGCCCCCCTGTTCCCACAGAGCCTCACTGCTGCCTAGCAGCCCTACAGCCGCCCTCCCCTGCCCCTCGCTCCCCCCGGGAAGATCTGGAACCCAATGTTAAGATTTGGCTGCGTCCGGCTCCCTGCCGGGATGAGGGACAAAACCGTGGAGCGAGGAAGAACGTGGTGTTTTAAAGCTTCTGCTTTTCGGAGGCAGCCGAAGGCGAGAAGATACCAACGCGGGTCAAATTTGGAAACCTCCGTCGAGTGCAGTGCAGGGAGAGCAGCGGGGACTCAAGCCAACGCTGATCTCAGGGAAACAAGTAGCCCAGAAGCAAATGGCCGTTAGCAGCTCTGGGGCCAGTCGCACCTAACAGAAGCTGGCGAGCCCAGCGGCCCAAGATTGCTCCTGTGGCTAGTCAGTTACAGCTGGGCCAGCCAAGGGGTGTGACACTGACCAGGGTTAGGACTGCTACAATTCACTAGCTGGGAGTTGTCGTTGACGTGGAAGTTACCCTGGAAGGATGGGCCAGTCCCGTCTGTCTGCACCCCACAGCCAACAGCCCCCGTGTGCCTCAGGTGCCCAGGGCATCTAGTGGTGAGACGGCTGACGGAACTAGACCATCAGCCCAGATAAGCATCAATGGCTGCTGCAGATGGTCAGTGATAACACTGAGTCCTAATCAATCTCTCTCCCCACACATGGCAAGTTCAGAAGGGGGAGGGGGAGGCTTGGAGGAGCTCTGGGTGGGGGGCAGGGGCCCTGCCAGTGCAGGCTCTGGGCAGGCCAATCTCTGTCCACACACAAGAATGGGACCTCCCGCACGCTAGATACACCCCTGCCAATCTGGGCTCTGTCTGCCAGTCCCTCTGGGAACAGGGCTATGTACCAACTCTCTGGCGATCCCACAGATCACCAGAAAGATCCCCCCTAAACTGACTTCGTGGGGACGACCGGTTCCTCTCCCCACCCCTGCCTAGATCCTGGGGGATCTCACAACCTTCCTGTGGCAGAGATCTGCAAAGCCCAGTGGGAGGTTGATGTCTGGAGAGTTATCAGTGACTTCTAGCGGTCAGGCTGCTTCCCTACAGGGACTGTTGTTTGTTTTTCCAATAGGACCTACAGTAAATCCCCTTCTCTGCTAGGCCGAGCCAGCTCTCTGCTTAATCTGCCTTAGAGACTCTAAACCCCATGTGGCTGCATGAAGGGATTCAGATCGGACTTGGTACAAAGAGCCCAAATCTGGGATGATCAGGAGGGGGAAATATCCGTGGCCGTCTTGAGCCAGGCAATTCAACACAGATGCTGGTGGAGGGGGTGGGTCTCTGAGCTAAAATAAGACCAACGCAGAAGGATGCTACTGGAACAAGAAGGCATCGGGGCTGGATCCCAGCGGATCAAGCCCTGCTCTCCCCCGGCGGAGGCGAAGGGGAAAGAGGACGTTCGGAAGACACCCTGGTCAGCAGGAGAAATTCCAAGATCGGCGCGATCCTGTGTCATAGAAACGAGCGAGGTTCCAATCTTGGCAGCATCCAGAGAAACTCCAGACAGACGCTGGCCCGGCCGAGATCAGAACCTGCCACTGGACAGGCCCCCAGCAGATCTCGCGTCCTGCTGCTGACTGTCAAGAGATGCCAGCTCGCCGCAGGGACGTTAACACAGCGCGATCAATGGAAATGGTTCCATTTGCAGACCCCTCCCGCCAGCCCCTCTCCCCACCTATACGGCTCCTGCCCCAGAAGTCAATCCACACGCAGGCAGGTCTTGCCTCTATCCCGTCACCAGCTGATCTCTCGGTAAAACCAGGAACAGAAAGGCGCGGCTGATCGAAGATCTCTGGTTACATCCGAGCAAATCCGGGGCAGCCACTGGGATCCATTTGCCCAGGGAAATGGAGACCAAATGAAAGTGGCAAGGCAGCAGAGATGACAGGCTGTTTGATCCACTAGGATCCCGGATTCCCACCCCTTTGCATCACGGCAGCGGACGTCTGGTAATCCTCCAAAGCGTGAAAGAAATTCCACTCAGCTTCTGCATGGGAGGAGGAAATATATGAACGGGCAACTTGGTTTAAAAGGCAACCAGCCCCGTTCCGGGTCAGTTAAAAGAGGATCCAAAGCGGAGCAGAAACGAGCACAAACATCCCCGCAGCCAAGAGTCTTAGCGGTCGAGGCAGCATCCGAGTACTTGGGGAGGGGATGTGGGAGAGCCCCACAGCTTCGGGCAGTGATTCCGTCAGCGGCTGCAGCAGGTAAGGAAACCAAAAATCAGATCCGCTAATGCACGTAAAAGGAAAAGGCACCGGAGTCCGAGTGGCCAATCCCGGTTGGGTCTCTGATGGATCTAAGGGGAGGGATCTTCAGATCACCAGAGTCCAAAGGGGATGGTTGGAGGGGATCCCACTGGGAAGGCCAGATCCTGGTAGGTCCACGAAGGCTCTTCCAAGGAGAAGAGAAGGTTGAAGGGGATCTAACAGGGAGGTGTCTAGTTGGGCTCTGATGGATCTTCCAAGGAGATAACTGAAATTAGAGAGGACATCAGTGGAAAGGGCAGATCCCGACTGGTTCATGAAGAATGTTCCAGGGAGATCATTAGATCGGCAGGGGCATGGATGGAGGGAATTCCACAGGGGGGAGAGATCCTGGTTGGTCCACGAAGGATCTTCCAAGGAGATCACTAGATCCAGGGGGAAACAGAGAGGACCCAGAGCAAGGAGCCCCTCCTGGTTGACCTGTGATGGGTCCCAAGGAGGCCACCAGAATAGGTAGTGGCGGGGGTTGTGGGGGGGGCGGGGGTGTCACGAGACAGCAGGGGACTCTGCAGCTGCCTCATCCCCCTCCTCAGAGTCCCAGACCTCAGACTGCAGGTAGTCGGCGAAGAGGGCTTTGGCCCGGTGCAGCACCTTGACCAGGTTGTGCCGACGCACCAGGCGGTCGAAGTGCATGGCCAGCTCGTTGTAGTCCATGTTGTTCTTCATGATGTGGTCCCGGTGCTCCAGCAGGATGGCCAGGCAGAGGAAGAGCATGAAGGGGTTGCCTTTGCCGAACTCCTGCGGCGGAGGCAGGCTCACCGCAGCCGGGGACGGGGCGGCGGGGAGGGGGCTGTGGGGCAGAGAGGATGGCTCATCGCCTGCCAAATCTCCCTTCTCCTCGGGGAGAGGTGAGGGGGAGGAGGCGGAGTCTCGGGAGGGCGTGGGCGGGGTCAGGGGCCGGAGGGATGGGGCGGAGAAAGACTTGGTCATGGCCGGGAGCTGGAGCAAGGGGTCCTGCTCGCCCCCGAAGTCCTCCTCTTCCTCCGTGGAGCGCTGGGATGGAAGGGAAGGTTCCTCCTCGGAGCTGTCCTCACGAGCGCTGTAGTACTTGAATTCTCCAAAGCTGGATTGCTTCAATAAAGTCTTCTGCTCCAGACGAGGCCGGGCCCCGGGCTCCTCCAAGCCAGGCCGGTCCCCGGTCGCTTCGAAGCTACAGGTGGGCCGCAGCATGTGGCGTTGGCGGACGGGCTGGCCACTCTCACCAAGCCTGACCGGCGGCCCCACCAGCTCCACCTCCTTCTCCGGGGGATCTGGCGGCAAGGAGCTCCAGGTTATCTCCAGCATCCGCAAGGCGTCCTCGAAGGCGAACTCCCGTTTCAGCTCCAGCAGCAGCCAGCGGTAGCAGAAGAAGAAGTCGTCGGCGCCCCGGGAGAGGAGGTAGGCGTAGAACTCGGGATCCGAGTACCGGAGGAGAAGCTTGAGGTGGGAGAACTTGAGGGACATCACCTCGCCGTCCACCTGGAAGTTGCCTTCCAGGCGCTTCATGATGCTGCAGAAGCAGATGAAGGCATGGGCCTCGTTGTCCATGACGGCCAGGATTGGGGAGGCGATGTCGCTCATGCCCTGGCAGTAGGAGATCTGCGGGTGGGTGACGGCGTAGGTGGTCAGCAGGTCGTGGAGGGCGGTCAGGTGCGGGTTGTCCTCCGAGCCGGCGTAGTAGGGGTGGGTGCGGTCCGTGCGGAGAACGTCCTTCAGGACGTTGCTGCGGATGAAGTCCAGGTCTTCGGGGCCGGCCCGCTCCGCCCACTGGCCTTTCAGCTGCTCGTACTCCTGAGTCTTGCGCTTCATGTAGTTCATGCGCTCCTGGCCCGTCAGCCCATCCGGGTAGACGTTCAGCAGGTAGCGCCAGACCACCTGAGGGGGCAGCGAGGAGCGTCAACCTCCAGCATCTTCCCACCTCCTACCACCGTCCCACCATGCTGCCTCTGACCCGCCCTGCAACTTGGGGGGCAGAGAGGGGTATCAGCCCCAGGCATCGTCCCACATACCCTACCTGCCTCTTTGTAGCCACGTACCCCGACATCTCTCCACCACGGCCAACCACCCCCTGACAACCCATCTCCATCACCCCCAATATCCCATCTCCCAGAGCCAGGGAGAGAACCCAGGAGTCCTGGCTCCCGGCGCCGCCCCCGCTCTAACCACTAGACCCCACTCCCCTCCCAGAGCCGGAGAGAGAACCCGGGAGTCCTGGCTCCCGGCCTCCCCTCCCCAGAGACTCACTTTCCGCAACGAGGGCTCCACGCCGCCGTGGTATATGCGCAGCCGCAGCTCCTCCGGCCGGCTAAGCTGCCCCTCGTGGTTCAGGTAGGTGTGGAACTCGGAGTCGCTCAGCGGCGGTTTGAACGGCTTCACATCCTCCCCGTACGACCAGCTCAGAGCCTGCTGCACCTTCGAGAGCGTCCGGCCCACCTAGGCAGAGAGACGGGGTCACAGGCTGAGGCCAGCTCTGAGCAAGGCACGGCGGATGCCAGGGGAGGGCAGCATCCTCCCCGCTGTAGGGGGGGAAACTGAGGCACGGGAGCAGGCTGGGGAGGTCAAGACAGTAGGAGACTTCACTGGGCCATGATGAGCCTAGCACTGGGACAACACAGCTGTGACCAGATCCCAGAAAGAGCATGGAGGAGAGTGGGAACCAGGACTCCTGGGTTGTATCTCTGGCTCTGGGAGGGAAGTGGGGTCTAGTGTGTTAGAGCAGAGGGTGGAGGAGGGGGTGCTGGGAGCCAGGACTCCTGGGTTCTCTTCCTGGCTCTGGGAGGGGAGTAGGGTGTAGGGGGTTAGAGCGAGGTGAGTGGAAACCAGGACTCCTGGGTTCTCTTCTGAACCCTGTTCCTCCCACATAGCTTAGCGTGCTTCCTAGCTGAACACCCCCCGCCCCGCTCGCTCCGGACCCACCTGGGAGATGATGGACTGGGTGAACGGCAGGGCGGCTGCCGCCAGGGACCGCTTCTCCACCAGGAGCAGATCTGTGCTGATGACGTCTTTGGGGCTGATGATGTCCCAGTCCTCCAGCAGGGGGCCTGGGAGAGCAGCACAGGACAGTTAGCAGGTTCTGTTCCCGGCTCTGGGAGGGGAGTGGGGTCTCGCTGGCAGCCAGGACTCCTGGGTCCCTAGCCCTGCCACAGTGACTCACTGTCTTCCGAAGGCTTGATGTCTACGAGGAGCTGCAGGTAGGGCTTGGAGGCGCTGGCGAAGGCGGTGGCCAGGTCCCAGTCCGACAGCAGCGACAGGTACGTCTCCTGGCCCTGCTTCTCCTGGCCCAGGTAGCTGATCCCAAAGTTCTTCTTCCTGGGTGAGGGGGAGGTGATCGGCTCCAAGGCACACAGGACAACAGCACTCCATCTACAGCATTCCCCCTTCCGGCACCTCTCGGGGTCCCCCCATACGGAACCTCCCACTGCTCCCTTGGGGTCTCCCATTGGCCGTTAGGACGAACTCCTCTTTGAGATCCTCCAGCGGCTGTACAGAACTTCCCCTGCCTCTTTAGGGTTTGCTGTCAGCCACATGGATGCCTTCCTGTTGGGGAGCCATACAGGGCCCCCCACTACTCTCTAGGGGTCCTTCACTGGCTGTTACAGCCCCCCCGTCCCTCCTTTCTTGGGGTCCCCCATTAGCTCTTCAGGCCGAATGAGCTCATCTGTCCCCCAAATCCCCTCTTTGCCCCCTGGCTTCCAACAGCCTCAAATTCTTCACTAGCTCCTTCCTCACGTCAGGATGCAACTCCCATGCAATCCCAGAAATAGCAGCACTGGGGAGAGAAGTCAGGAGTCCTGGCTCCCAGCCCCCCCTGCTCTAACCAGTAGACCGCACTGCTCTCCCACGCTGGGCACAGGTCCCTGGCGGCTGGGGCGGGACTCACCCGTTGAGGTCGAAGGCACGGATAAGGATGTGCTGTAGGACGTCCAGCGAGGTGATCTGGGGGTCGACGGCAAAGCTGCGGAACTCGGGCTGCAGGAACCCCTCGCGCTTCTGGAGACAGGACTGGAGTGAGCCCCCCCGGGGGGACAGGCCCCGTGCCCCATTCCGCACCCCCATCCCGAGCCAGCCAGTCCCACATCCTGGCACCAGAGAGGGAGCTGGCACCCCTGGAGGGAAAAGGCCCCAGCTCATTCCCCAGCGCCCCCCTGCGCTGCACAGAATCCCCCCCGCCCCGTGTTTCTGATGGAGATCTCCACAGAGACGTCATCTTTCACACCGAAACACTTTCTCCTCCCTGGCAGATGAAGGTCCGAGTTCCTCCTTGGCACGCGCCTCACAAGGAGGGTTTGTCTGGGGCAGTAAGGGTGGAGCGTAGAAGGAACAAGGAGAAGCAGGATGCCTGGGTTCTCTCTCTGGTTCTGGAAGGGAAGCTGGGTCTGGTGGGTTAGAGCAGGTGGGATGGGACCCCGGACTCCTGGGTTCTCGCTCCCTGGCTCTGGGAGGGTGCGGGAGCCAGGCCTGGGGGTGGAGGCTGGGGAGCCAGGCTGGGGGGCAGAAACTGGGGATCGAACCAGCAGCTCCGTTCTCACTGGTTCCGCCCGAGGGTCTGGGCCAGGGCTGGATCCTGGGGGCAGCCGGTCACTGAGTGGGGTCACCTCGGACGGGGGAGGGGAGACTCTGCTCCAGCTCCCGCCCCCAACCCCGCTTCCCTCGCCAGACCCCCCAGTGCCCCCAACGCCCACCCGCCACGATCTGCTCCCCCCACAGCCTGTAGGGGGATCCCATCCCCTGTGCCCCACTGATCTGTGGGGTGCCCCTCTCATGTTCCCCGTGACCCCTGACCCCGCCTTGACCCCTGATCTCTCACCTTGACCCGGACCCGAACCACCTCCCGCTCCTCCTCCTCCCGGGCCCCGCCCCCCGCCGCCGCCATCCCGGCCCCCGGCCGGTTCCGCGGGGGGGCGGGGCGGAGGGCGGGAGGAGCCTCGCGCCGGACGCGACCGTAGCGGCCCCGCCCCTGGAGGAAGGAGGCGGGGGGCGGGGGGAAGCCTCGCGCCGCGACGGGTAGAAGCCGGCTCGTGCCGGGCGGTTGAGGTCAGGTGGGGAGGGGGAAGGACCACGTGACCCCCGCCGCTACTTCCGCTTCCGGCTTGGAGGCCTCGGCTCAGGTGGTGACGTCATCGCCCTCTTACAGAGCGGGGGGGGGGAAGCGGCCGGGCCCCTCTCTGCCGCGGGACGGGGACTCACATCCGGCGGTAACCGGAAACAACGAGCCATCTAGGGAACAACATCCGGGTCAACCGGAAATAACACGTAGCCAAGAGAATAACTGTTCGGACAAGCCCCTCACTGGGGAAACAACAGCCAAGCGAACCGGAAATCGCCCCCAAACCGGTGAAACATCCGGGTCAACCGGAACTAACCGCAAGGCGGGGAAAACATCCGGGGTCAACGCGAAATAACTGCCCGGACATGGAAAACGACTTCCGGGTCAACCGGAAGTAACCATCAACCGGTGACAACAACATCTGCCCGCAGCTCCAGGGTCCCGGATGTCTCCTTCATCCCTCGCAAGCCCCATCGGGTCCCGTTGCAAATCTCCAGTCCGACGACCCGGGTGGAGGCTGCTCGGCGACCCTGGGGCCTGTTCCTCCCGCGCCTCTTCCCCAGCACGTGTCTGACCTGCTCGTGCCTCAGTTTCCCTCGGTACTCGGCGTTGCTCCCCCCGCGGGGGCGAAAGGGTTAACAAGCTGCGTGTGTCACCTAATGGACCTACAGCGCTGGAGGAGCCCCTGCCCCAGACACGGGGCTTGAGGCCTTTCCCTTGAGGGGGCACCAACTCCCATCTGGTCCCCAGGCACTGGACTGGCTGACTCATTGGCGGGGCGGGGGGACAGGGAATGGGGCACAAGGCCTTTCCCTTTTAAAAGGTGCTGGCTCCCATCCAGCCCCGGGGCCTGGGACTGACTGGGTGAGGGGTGGGGGAATGGGACGCTGGTTACAAACTTACACAAGCAACAAAGAGTCCTATGACACCTTATAGACCAACAGACGTATTGGAGCATAAGCTTTGGTGGGTGAATACTCACTTTGTCAGAGGCAGATTCACCCACAGAAGCTTATGCTCCAATACATCTGTTAGTCTATAAAGTGCCACAGGACTCTTTGCAGCTTTTGCAGATCCAGACTAACACACCTACCCCTCTGAAAATTACACAGTACAATCCTCCCTTTAAGGGAAAAAGTGTTTCCATTGATCCATTTGCCCCTTCATGGAGAAGGTCCCATTCTCCCTTGTTTCCAGTCATTATTTTATCAGGGCCTCTCTACCTCCTCTCTAGAGCAGCGGTCTTCAAAATTTTTCCTCCGTGGCCCCTTTTCGTGGAGGAAAAACTTGCGCGGCCCCCAGGGGTATGTCCACCGAAATGCCGCCGCAGAAACCGGAAGCTTCCTCTTCCCACGGCGGCATTTCGGTGGGACAAAAATAGACTGCTCGGGGGTTCGGCGGTCTCCCGGGTGGGATCAGTTGCGGCGCCGGGGTCTTGCGCACCCCACTTTGAAGACCACTGCTCTAGAGCATCCCAGCCCAGGAGGGACCCTCCCGATCAGCTGATACAACCTCCTCTGGAACACAGGGCCCAGGACTTCAGGAGACGAGAGAGACGGTTGGATCTCTAGTTAGGGGGATGATGGTGTTAGCAAGGAGGGTACTGGGATTAACCCGCATAGACACCTGCCTCCTCCCGCCCCAGTCTCATCCCTCCTGGGATCACCCCATAGCCAAAGCCAAGGAGATGGCAAAACTAGAAAGGCTCCTCAGCCATGTAGGCCCCACTGGCGAGACGCAGTTCCCTGACCTAGACAGAGAATCCCATGTCAGGGCTGCAGCTGCAACCCCTGGATTAGAGCAGTGGGCCCAGCCAGCCTGATACCCACCCCGGCCCAAGGGGCCCCCATACCCCAGTTGCTGCCGTGAGACATGGTCAGTAAAGCAGCTGAATACATTGCAGATCTAAGCTTTATGCAGGGAACAAGAGACCGGTAGCCGGGTTCTCCCAAGCCTTAACCCCGCCTGTCCTGGCAACACAGCGCCACCTACAGGGCCACGGCAGAAGACAAGGGCAGCCGTTGGAAGGCAAAGGAGGACTTGTGTTTATTAAAACAAGCTGACTGGGCCTGTCCACCAGCAGCACAAGGTCCCAGTGTCCCCCACCCTGCAGTCAGGAGGCGAAGGGGCTCCTTGTGGGGAGCGCACAGAGACGGGGGCAGAGCTTTGGTTATGGGAACAGGGAGGGTTCGGCGGAGGGGGTGCTAGGATAACAAGTCATAGGGGGGCAGACACCTTCCCTACCCTCGCTAGCGATCTCCTCCCCACTCTCACCCTATCAGGTCAGCAGGTAAAACCAGCTTGAGAAACGGGAATGTCGCCCCCAAACGCTGGGGAAAGAGTCCAGGTGTCTTGGCTCCCAGCCCCCCTGCTCTAACCACTAGACCCCACTCCCCTCCCAGAGCCAGGGAGAGAACCCAGGAGTCCTGCACACTCCAATCCCTGAGCATCGTCCATCCTGCAGCCCCCCCGGGGCAGTTTTGTGCTAGATTCCCCCCCCCCCCCGCCACCAAGGGGTGGGGGTAAGCATCAGTGTCTCTTGGCCTTGACAGAGTCCAGCACCCTCTGGGCGGCACTCAGGTGCCCCCAGGCGTCGAGGAGGAGGATGGAGGGGATGATGATCCACAGGGCGTTCATGAAAACGAAGTAGAACCAGAAGTAAAGTGGGTGCCACATCTCGCTGTGGGTGAAGCCCTCCCGGTACTCGGTGTAGAAGTACAGGACGTCGCCATACAGCTGGCCTGGGGTGGGTGGGGAGGAAAGGTCAAGGGGTCAGATCAAGAGGAATCCAAGGGTCATGGCAAGATCAGGGGGCATCTGGGGTCCAGGCTACGTCAAGATGAAGCTGATCTGCCAGGACCTTCGGGTCTCCTCCCATCAGTGCCAGGGCCATTCCACAGCCAGGAAGAGAACCCAGAAGTCCTGGCTCCAAGCCCCTCCTGCTCTAACCATCAGACCCCGCTCCCCCCCAGAGCCAGCGAGGGGACCCAGGCATCCAGCCGCCCTTACCCAGCGACACCACCAGCTGCAGGACGTAGCGGTGGGGCTGGCGCTGGAGGAAGGCCAACACAGTCCAGAGACTCAGCGGGCCCCACGCCCAGGCGGTGATGGTCTCCATGCACACGGTGAAGTTATCCTCTCTGCAGACAGAGGAGAGAGACACCAAAGGGTTAACGCAACTTCTAAGCCCCCGCAGCTTCCGCCAAGCATGTGTCTCAGCTGGCATCCCATTGGCCTCAGTTTCCCCAGCCGTACCACCAGGAGAATGGACCTGCCTGGGTGTCTTTAGACTGGAAGCTCTTTGGGACCTTGATCTCGGTGGGGATGGGGTCTGCATAGTGCTGGGATAATGCGGGGGCTCCATGCAGCACACAGTATGACAAGGAAGTTGGACGTGTTGATCACAACGGCCCCTTCTGCCCTCCGAACCCATGAGCAGCGTGGCTTTGAAAGGGCCACAGCACGACCCAGCAAACCCAGCTGATCTGCTGGGACTAGGGCATTGGTTCTCAAACTGGGGGTCGTGACCCCTCGGGGGGTCACAAGCCCCGATCCCCAGGGTGGGCTGCCGGCTCCTGCCCCGACCCCACAAGGCAGGCTGCGGGCTCCAGCTCCAATCCCCGCGGCGGGCGACCCGGACCCTGCAGCGGGCTGCCGGCTCCAGACCCGATCCGTGGGGCGGAGCAGCGAGCTCTGAACCCCGACCCCGGGGCAGAATGGCAGGGCGGTGTGCCCCGACCCTGGGGTGACAGGTCTGCGAGCCCCGAGCCCCGATTGGTAGCGGCGGGGTTGCAAGCCCCAAGCCCTGACCTGGTTGGAGCGGCTAGCCCTGAGCTGGAGCTGCAGGGTTGTGAGCCTGGAGCGGTGGACCTGTGAGCCCCAATCCCCGACACCAGCACAGCAGAGTGGGGCTGCAAGCCACGACCCCAGGGCTGAGCTGCGGGGCTGTGAGCGGGGAGCCCCGACTCCCAGACTCCAGTGCCCGCAGGCGGCCGTGAGCCTGAGCCCCAAGATGAGTGTGAGCCTTAACCCCAAGCCCTGCGCTGGGCTGAGAGCCCTTGTACCCCCCAACCCCGATCCCTGCACCAGGCTGTGAACCCCGACCCCATTATTTCAGGTCATTCATTACTGTCAAGTATTAAAATAAAGCTTTACTTAAAAATAACTTTTCCATTTATATTTAATTGGATAAAAAGATATTTCACTCGATTGAAAAGCAGTGAGAAGAGCAGTGACAATTCATTTGAAGCCGTGGGGTTTAGGATCAGGGGCGATTGGCGGTTCTGAGGGGGCAGTCAGGGGACAAG
>ML677523.1:187555-212176 GCA_007922305.1 Dermatemys mawii
TGCTGCGGCGGGTGCGGGCGGCGAAGGCCGGGGGGGCTCGGTCAGCGCTGGGGTCCCGGCTGGGGGGGCCGAGCTGGGAGTCCTGGCTCCCCGACCACTGGCGGGCGGCTGGGGGGGCGTCGGGCCTGGGGGGGCAGAAAGAAAGGCAGGGTTAGTGAAGGGGGGTATAGAAGGCACCTCAAATTCAGTAACCTGGCCCCTGTTGCCACCAGAGGCCCCTGCAATTCACTGTCCCTGACCCCCAATTTGTACCCCCCTGGCAGCCAGAGCCCCCCCAGTTTACCCCTTGGCCCCAAAACCCACCGTCACGCCCCCACCGAGGCAGAACCCGGCCAACTCCTGCTAAGCAGGATGGGCCCCACGCTTGGGCCTCGGATGGGAGGCTGAGGGGTGAAGCGGAGACGCACCGGGGGGGCCTGCTGCAGGGGTCAGTGAGGGGGCTGGGCAGCGGGCGCTCGCCCTAGGCAGGCAGGGCCATGCACCGTGGGGCACCCTGGGGCAGGGAGTTGCTATGGGTCACTCTACCCAGACAAGCAGGGCTGGGTGCCGTGGGGCAGGAGGTCACTACGGGGTCACTCTCTCCGATAGGGAGGGCTGGTTGCCGTGGGTCTCTGCAGGTCACTCTCCCCGGGCAGGCAGGGCTGGGTGCCATGGTGCAGGGGGTCACTAGGGGGCGCTCTCCCAGACAGGCAGGGCTGGGCGCCGTGGGTCGCCATGGGGCAGGAGGTGACTAGGGGGTTCTCTCCCCAGACAGGCAGGGCTGGGCGCCGTGGGTCACCATGGGGCAGGAGGTGACTAGGGGGCTCTCTCCCCAGACAGGCAGGGCTGGGCGCCGTGGGTCACCATGGGGCGCTCTGCTCCGGTACCTGAAGTTCTGGCTCCCGCTGCAGACATTCCGGGTCAGGACCGGGGTCGCTGGGATGCTCCGGCCCTCAAAGCTGGACACGCTCCGGGGCAGGGTCCGGCTCGGGCTGCGGGGGGCAAACAGAACCTGAGACCTGCTGGCCCCGGCCGGCTGCGGGGGTGGGAGGGACCTGCTGGCCGGGGGGTTAAATGGGGAGAGTGGGAGGCAGGAGGGGAGACCAGGGGGGCGAGAAGCAGATGTGGGGATGGAACTAGCCTGTACCCACCTGGTAGGGCTGGCTAGCGAGCTGCGGCGGCTGGCGGCCCCCCCACCCAGCTCCTTGGGGGGCCCTCGCCAGCCAGGCCGGCGGTCGGGGCTGCCGGTGCCGCGGGGATGATCCCGGCTGCGCGGGGATGAGAGGCCCCCCTTGGGCGGGTGGAAACCGTGGGGGTCGTCTGGGGAGAGAACGCAAGGTGAGGGATGGAACCCAGGAGTCCGGGCTTCCAGCCCAGCCCCCCACCCTGCCTGCACTTTATCCCACCATGCCCCACCAATCCGGCCCCTGCCTCCCAACCACCGAACCCCACTCCCCTGCCAGAGCCAGGGAGAGAACCCAGGAGTCCTGACACACTCACCCTTCTCGTGACTGGCTGATTCGGAGAGGGAGCTGTTCTCGGAGGTGAAGGCCTCGTCTTCGGGGTGGGGGTGGGGAAACAGGGAGATGGGTCAGTCCCCTATAAACACCCTCCCCAGTACCAGCCCCTCCAAGTCTGCAACACGCCCCCGAGTAGCAGACTTGGAGGGGCTGGAGCATCCCCCCCTTCTGAAAATCTCTGCCATGCTGGCGAGTCACAAATGCAGCCGGGGCAGTGAATAGCTAGAGGAGGAGGTCAGGGGGTTCAGGGGTGACTGGGGGACTTCGGGGGTCGGGGACAGGGACTGAGGAGGGATCAGAGGAGAAGGGGGTGATGGGGGAGAATGGGGGTGCTCCAGAGGCATCTGGGAAATAAAAGGGGCTGTGGGGAGGTTTGGGGGGCTATGGGGGTGTTGGGGAGAGGAGGGGGCCTGTGGGGGCGTTTGGGGGACTCTGGTTCTCAGGGCTGCCCCATAGGGTCAGGTGGGGGTGGGGAAGGTTTGGGGGCAGTGGGGAGCTCCACAGTCAGGGGCCCAGAGATTTTGGGGGGCTGGAATGGGGAGGATTGGGGGTCACTCTCACCATGCACTCCCCGGGGCGCCCCCAGCTGGGCCCGCGTCTCCCCCAGCTGCCCCTCCAGTTCCCGCAGGCGCTGGGCCGCCTCGGCCTGGACCCGCCGGCGCCGGCGCCGCTGCTGGTCCGACAGCTCCGGGGCCAGGGCCAGGCGCCGGGCGGCCTCCACCACCTGTCGTTGCACGGCCAGCTCCCGGCACAGCTCCCACGCCAGGGCCTGGGAGGATGGGGGGGGATGAGAAACTGTGCGCCCCCCCAATTCACCCACTGCCCCCCAGATGCACCCACAGCCCCTCAAGTTCCCACCCCCACCCCACACACCCAGTTACAGCATCCCCGGACTCCCACCGCACCCACCAATCCTCCTAGCTCCCGGCACAGCTCCCAGAGCAGGGCCTAGGGGAATGGAGGGGATGGGAGACTGTGCACCCCCAGCCCAGATCCACCCAGAGCCCCCCAAGTTCCCATGCCTCCCCACACCCAGTCACAGCCCACCCCCGGGCTCCCACCGCACCCATCAATCCTCCTAGCTCCTGGCACAGCTCCCATGGCAGCGCCTGGGGGAACAGGGGGTTCGAGACTGTGCAGCTCCCCAGATCCACCCACAACCCCCCTCCCAACTCCTCCACAGCCCCCATGTCCCCACCTCCTCCTTCCCATCCCCCCAGTTCTGCCTCCCCAGTCTCCTCCACACCTCAGCTCCAGGACCCCGGTGGGCAGGCATCACTCTTCTCCGGATGGGGTGGGGTCTCTCCCCTGGCTCCAGTGGGTACTCAGGGGGCAGCTTCCCTGTCAGCTCCTGGGGGTGGACAGGGGCACAAGCATTAGGAGAACTACCTACTGTTGCTATGCAGCTAATGGCAAAAGATAATAACCTACTACTGCTAGAGGGAAGGAGATGGAGAAGGATAATATACTACTACGGGTATGTGACTAACAGAGCTGTACCATTAGATCTAGGGACGGGGGAGGGATTCGCACTATAGGCTGTGGATTCGAATCACGCTGGCGATGAGGATGACAACCTACTGATGATGGGGGAAATGGAGAACAACCTACTAGAGCTACACAGCTAATGGAACAGTGCCATTAGATCTAGGGGAAGGATAGGGAGGCGCTCCAGGTTGTGGGTTCAAATCCTGAGGAGGGCTGGAGACCAATGATAACAACCTACTACCGCTGATGGGAGGGAGCAGGACAAGAGCCTGCTGTGTCTGTACAGCTCACGGCATTGCTCCCTCAGATCTGGAGGGGACAGTTCGGGTTCAGATCCCGCTCGGTGCTGAAGGGGAGGACCAGGGGAGAGATGGAGAAGGATAATACTACAGCTATGCAGCTGCCAAGGCCCCACGGCGGGGGGCGGGGGGGTCCCAGATACTCACGGCCTCCTGCAGGCACAGCCGGCGCAGCTCGGCCACCCGCAGCCCCAGCGCCTCCCGCAGGCCCCGCTGCCGCTCCAGCAGCTCCTGCAGCCGCACGCCGGGGTCCCGCACCAGGGCATCTGCGGGGGGAGGAGACGGGGGAGGGGGTCAGAGCTGATGCAGGGGGAGTCACTGCCATACGGGGAGGGATTAGTGGTGGCGGGGGGATGGGAAGCAGGGATGGGGGAGACAGGAGGATGCGGGGGCTTACAGCTGGGAAGGGGATATTGGGGGACTATGGGCAGGCTGGGAAGTTCAGTGGGGGTGGGGTCAGAAAAGGGGTGGGGTCAGGGCAGGAGGGGGTGGAATTGGGCAAGGTAAGAGGGGTCTTGGGGGTGGGGCCAGGGCCCTTGGGGGCGGGGCCATTACCTGCTGAGCTGTAGCTGGAGGAGGTGATGAGCTGCCCTTTGACCTCCATGGGGCCAGGGGGGCGGTGCGGGGGGAGGATCAGGCAGAGCTAAGAGCCATGAACCCCCAACCCCAAGGTCTGTGGGGGAAGAGAGAAAGAGAGACGGGGTGAGGGGGACCTGGGGCACCTGCCTCTGTCAGGCCCCCTCCCCCGAGCCAGCCAGTCCATTCCCTGGGGTCAGTGCCCCCTAAAGGGGACAGGCCCCATTCCCACCTCCCCTATCTAGCCCCGGCCCTGGGATGGTTGGGGGGGGGGGGGAGGGAAATCTCAGGGCTCTGACCTGGAAAGAAAGGAGAGAAATTCCACCCAAAACTTCTGGGTGGTCTCTGGCCAGATCCAGGGAGAGAACCCAGGAGTTCTGGCTCCCTGCCCACCCCACTCTAACCACCAGCTCCCACTCCTGTCCCACAGGCAGGGAGAGAACCCAGGAGTCCTGGCTCTCCCCCCGGCCGCTCCCCCATTGTAACCACCTGATCCCACTCCTGTCCCAGAGCCATGTCCTGGCTCCCAGCCCCCTGCTCTAACCACTAGCCCCCTGTCCCCCTTCCCTTCCAAAGGGAACATGCCATGTAATCTTTGCCCTACCTCCATCTCACAGGAGCCTCCAAAGGCAGAAGCCGCAGGGGGGTCCCCCACCCACAAAGGGACCAGGGGGAACCAGGCATCTGGATTGGTTCCTGTAGGAGCCCCCAAAGGGCTGGGGACAAGATAGACAACAGGCCGAGCCCCCCCTTCCCCCAAGAGGTGGGCCAGGGACCTAGGCGTCCAGATCCAGACCCCTAAGGGCCATCACAGCAACCTGAGCCCCCGAGGGGCGTGGGGAGGAGAAATGGGGCCCGCTGGGCTCCAGCCGAGGGATGGGGGAGGGAAGGGTTGGGACAGGGACCCAGGAGCCCGGGAGGGGTCGGGGTCGTGGGCAAGTTGCTCGAGATCCTTAACCCACAGCAGCAAATTCCTGTCCCAGGAATGTCTCTTGTTCACAGCCCCTAGGCTGGCTGGGGGCTGCGGGTCGGGAGTGAGGGGCACCCGGAGAGCAGGAGGGGCTGGGGGGGGGGTGGCACCGGAAGTCCCCGCGACACCCCCCGACCCGCACGTCACCCCCACACGCCCCCGGGGGGGCGCGTGTGCCCCCCCGGGCCCCGGCGGGGACCACCCGGCTGCGCCCCCCCCCCCCCCCCCCCAGCAGCAATTTCCTGCTAACACCTTCAGTCCTGTCCCAGCCCAGGAGCTTCCGGCCCCACCCCCCTCCTAGGGAACCCAAGAGTCCGGGCTCCCAGCCCCCACCCCCACCCCGCTCTAACCCACCAGCCCCCACTCTCCTCCCACAGCCGGGGAGAGAACCCAGGAGTCCAGCTCCCAGCCCCGCCCCCTCCCCTCCCCTCCCCTCCCCTCCCCGAGCCTGGGAGAGAACCCAGGAGTCCGGCTCCTAGCCTCCCCCCACCCACCGTCCCCTCCAAGAGCCTGGGAGAGAATCCAACAGTCCGGCTTCCAGCGCCCCCTTCCCCTCCCGGAGCCTGGGAGAGAGAACCCAGGAGTCCGGATCCCAGCCCAAATGTCCGGGTTCCAGTTTCCAGTCCAGAGGTGACCCCCCACAAAACTCAGCCATTAACCGCCCCCAGCCAGTCAGAGTTAAGGGCAGGGGTGGGCAGAGCTGGGAGGGATGTTTATTGTATTTTGGGGGGGGAGAAGAGGGGGACTTCGGTGCTGAGAAGCCGAGATCAGCAACCGGTCCCGGACCCATTGCAATCCGGAGTGACCCCGGGGGAACTGAGATCGCCCCCTCCCCAACTGTGTTCCACGAGCAGAAAACACGAGGGTTCGGGTTGCTGAGCTGGGGGGGTTCCCTTGACCCTCCCCCTTGCTAGAAGGGTTATTGGGGGGCTGTTCCCCCCAAGCGCAGCGGTTGGGAACAGGACTCACCTGAGGGGCGGGGGTCGAGACCGACCCGCTGGGAGCGAAGTGCCGCGATCCGGAGCCGGAGCGGGGGCGGGGCCGCGCCTTTAACCCCTGGCGCGCCGGGCAGGACTCACAGGCCGCCAGGTACCGCCGGGGACAGGCGGAAGCCAGGGACACCCCGCCAGATACCACCTGGGACAGTCAACCAGGAACAGGCAGAGCCAGGGACACCCCGCCAGGTACAGCCTGGGATAGGCAGAACCAAGTACAGGCAGAGCCCAGGACACCCTGCCAGATACAGGCCACTGTGGACACCCACAACGAGGTACACACCTAATGCTCCTGGACACACACACCCAGGTACATCCCACCCAGGACACTCACAACCAGGGACATGCACAGCCAGGTACACCCTGCCAGGTACCACCTGGAACACACAGCCAGGTACAGGCCTCCTGGGATACACCCAGCCCCAGGGACACACCACCTGGGACACACAAACTGGGACACGCACCGGGATCTACACACCATCCGTGACACATACAAGTACACACCATCAGTTCTAGACACATAGATCACATGCAGAGTGACACACATGCGCACACACACACAGCCGCACACACACTTCTCTCTCCCTCTCTCACATAGATACACACTCATGTACACAACACAGACACATACAAGGTAAAAGATGTACACACCAGGCAAATACACAGAGTAACACACACCACAACACCACATACCCAAGCCAACACACACACAGACTAACACCTACGCCAGGCAACACACACCAACACAAGCCACACCAAACCACACAATAACACCTATGCAAGGAAGCACACACTACCACACCAACACAACGCAACACATGCTACCACCTATACCAGGTAACACACATCACATAACTCTATAACACACTAGCACATCAACATAAACACAACACGCACACCCAATAACCCGCAAACAAGGAAACAGACTGTAACGCACCTCCGCAGCACACACACACACACACACACACTAACACCTACACAAGATAACACACACTAACACCCCAACACAACACACACCCCCAATAACCCGCACACAAGGAAACACACTCTGACACAATGACATACCAACAGAACACACGCACAAGCAGGGTAGCACACACTCCAACACACCAACACGCAGTCTCCAGAGAACCCAGGCATCTGGCAGGGACCACAAGTGCTGCAGGGGTTAAGTAGCCCCGCACCCAAGGGGCTCCCCCCGAATGTACCTGGGGACCCCCTGGCCCGATGGCTGGGGTGGGGCTGGCAGGACCTGGTTATGCGGCCCCCCTCCCCCATGGCGCGGGGGGGGGGGGTCATTCCACACACTCCCGGGCGGCGCCCCGGGCGGGTAAAGAGAGAGGGGGGAGGAGGCTGCCCCACGATGGCCCCTGGGGGTGGGGGGTGCCCCACAGCACAGCTCTGACCCACAGCACAGCCCCACTGAACCAGCCCCACAGCGCCCCCTGAGGCTTCGCACAGCCCCACTGAATTCACCCCACAGCCTTCCCCCGCCCTACAGCCTCCGGATCCCAGTGCCTGGCCCTGACTGCCAGGAGAGAGACCCTCTGCTGATATCCCCCTATTGCGTTCCTACCTGGTCCCCCACCCAGAGGCTGGGCCAAGCACCCCCCCCATAGCACAGAGCCAGCCCCCCGCCAGCAAAGATTTGCTGACGGGGTTTGACGCCAGAAAAGCTGGAAAGGATCCGTGTGAAACTGGCCCCTGGACTCGCCAGGTTTCCTGCTTAAGGAAACTGTTTGGGACTCTGGCCCCCAGAAAACGGAAGCTCCGCCCCCAGCCATGTGTTTCCCTTTCAGCAGCTGGTCCCCAGTCACCCCACCCCAGAAGTGGCTGCATCTCAGCGACGGGAGAGCTGTTCCTGTGCAGCGTTGTGTGTGGCTGCTGCCCAGACACCCCACCCCAGAGGTGGCTGCATCTCAGAGGTGGATAAACCGTCCCTGTGCAGCGGTTCCCCAATTGCCCCACCCCAGAGTTAGTTGCCACACACTCTCCCAGCTAATTACACGGCGTACTTTCCCTCCTCTCTCAAAGGCACAAGGACACCGGCGGCACCAGTCCGACGGGCCTCCTACATTCCAGAGTCCCGGCATAACCAGCCCAGGAATGAATCATCGGAAGGCAGCCAGGACTCCTAGGTTCTCTCCCCAGCTCCGTGAGGGGAGTGGGGTTTAGTGGTTAGAGCAGTGGGGTTGGGAGCCAGGACTCCTGGGTTCTCTCCCTGACTCTGGGGGATGTGTGGGGTCTAGAGGCTAGAGGAGGGGGGCTGGAAGCCAGGACTCCTGGGTTCTCTCCCTGTCTCAGTGCGGCGAGGGGCATCTCTGTCCATCTTCCAGACTCTCATTAAAATTGGGATTAACAACTCGGCGTTTGCCGGCGCAATCAGCTGACTCCAAAGCTGCTTAGGGGCCAGAGACAATCCCTGTGTTGGGGCCTGGGCCCCTCCAGCCTCCCTCTGGCCTGTGCACATTGATGGGGGAGGCTCCTCCCGCTTAGGCCCTGCAGGGGTTAAAATGCCCCCTCCCCACACAGACCAGGCCAGTCCTACTGGTGAGGGCAGGTGCTGGGCCAGGAAGGTTCAGCAGCAACCTGTCCCTGCCCCCCAAAGTGGGTCAAGCTGCCAGGCCAAGGCACAGCTAACCCTGAACTCAGGAGTCCTGCCTCCCCCCGGCTCTAACCACTAGACCCCACTTCCCTCCCAGAGCCAGGGTGAGAACCCAGGAGTCCTGGCCCCCCTGCTCTAACAACCAGACTCCCCTCCCCACCTGGAGCTGGGGAGAGAACCCAGGTGTCCTGGCTCCCAGCTCCCCCACCCGTGCTCTAACCACTAAACTCCCCTCCCCTCACAGAACTGAGGAGAGAACCTAGGAGTCCTGGCTCCCAGCCCCTCCTGCTCTAACTCGCTACCCCTCACTTCCGAGAGCTGGGGAGAGAACCCAGGCATCCTGGCTCCCAGCTCCCCCACCCGTGCTCTAACCATTAGACCCCACTCCCCTCCCAGAGCCAGGGTGAGAACTCAGGTGTCACAGCTCCCAGCCCACTGTGCTCTAACCACTAGATCCTGCTCCACTCTTTGAACCAGGGAGAGAACCCAGGAGTCCTGGTGCCCCCACCCCCGATTAAGCCCAACTTATCAGCCCCTCCTCCTGCCCGTGTTTCCAGTTCAGGTTACCCTCTGATCAGCCATCCCAACTGTTCCTGTAACAGCTCCACAGCCGCCCCTGGGGAAGGGCCTGCTGGACGCTGAGATGCAGCCACCTCTGGGGCGGCGCGGCCCACAGGAGTCAGGAACACATTCCAGCTAAGCTCTGCCAATCCTCCCAGCCCCCACAGCACAGCACCCGCCTGCCCTCCAGCCTGTTCCCTGCTCCGCGGAGCCCCCCAGCACCCATCCCTGACTGCCAGAGGAGAGTTTATCTCACTCCATGCCCACCCACCTGAGTCAGCCAGTCTCCCGCCCTGGAGCCGGGTGGGAGCCGGTGCCCTCTAGAGAGGGCAGGCCCCAGGTCCCATTCCCCACCCCCTGAGCCAGCCAGTCCCCCTACAACCTATTTTCCATGGGAGTCTGTCTTACCTTTCCTCTCTGGAATGCGCTGATCTGCTTCCTGGATCGGTGAATGCACAACTGATGTGTGTATGTGTGCATGTGTGTGGCCCCAGTCCAGGGGTGCAAAGGGGGACCCCAAGCTTCCCCCCAGCCCCCTCTCCCTGGTTTAATCCATCCAGCTGGTTCCCGGCTCCATCCCAGCTCTTTTTCTGCTGAAACTGCCCAGGCTACACCTCCCCTGCGCCTGTTTCACACCCACCCTCCTGCCAACAGGCAGAGAGGGAGGGAGGCTGTGTGTGTGAGGGGGTTGTACAGTCTGAAGGTTGCTGGCTGGTTATTGGGCATTGGCAAATTGGCTCCCGATGCAACAGAGACAGAGACACATTGCTACAGGCCTGGTGTAGCCCCCCTGAACAGGCAGGCCGGGTGTAGCTCTCACACACACAGCATGTGTTGTCATTCGAATTCGCCTGCTCCAGGGGTTAACCCTTGGGGTGCTGAAGGGAATGGAGGGGCGGGGCCCGGTGTGACGCAGAGATTGGCTATAAGGGGGACTCTAGGGGGGTACACAACACACACCACAACACAGAGTTGGCCAGACCAACACACACCCAGACAACTGATACCCAGAGGCAGTCACAATCTGGCAGACACAGAGATGCACAATTGCACCCACCCGCCACAACTGATAAACAGGTGGAAAATTGCTGCATGAGATACACACACACACACAGGCACAGTAACACACACAGACACCCTGGGACAACTGGTACACACAGTGACAGACAATCGCACACACACCTCAACAGCTGACATATACATACACATGCAATCAGAGACGCGTGATGACAACTATAACACAATTACACCAGGGCAACTGATAGGCAGAGGTGCACAATCTCACACACACACACACGCACACACACACACAGCACAACAACCGCTACAGACTAAGAGATACACGATCCCATGTCCGCCCACACAACTGATACACAGACCCACACCCACACCATCTTCCGTGCACAACGATGACTAACAGGCATCGGCAACAACTCGCACACACAAACCCACAACCACTAGTGACGGAGTCAGACACACGCATGGGCACAGGCCGCGGGACACACCAACAGCCTCACAAACACACACCTGCAAACAGAGAAGGGGGCTCAGACCCCCGACAATCCATGTGTGCCTTTGTGCCCCCCACTGTGCCCCACCTCCACCCAGTCAGAACCCAGTAGGGTGACCAGAGGTCCCGATTTTATAGGGACAGTCCCAATTTTGGGGTCTTTTTCTCCTATAGGCTCCTATTCCCCCCCACCCCCGGCCCGATTTTTCACACGTGCTCTCTGGTCAGCCCAGAACCGAGCCGGGCCTGTGAGCCCAGCGGGCCGGGGCAAGTCCGGGTCTGGTAAGAGCACCCCCTGCTGGCCAGCCCTGGAACTGCATCCGCCACTATTCCCCATACAGACCGCGGGGACCCTGCGGATCGGGAGCGAGGGGCACCAGCAGGACGGGGGGGGCAGGGCGGGGCTGGGGGGGGCTGCGGGTCGGGAGCGAGGGGCACCAGCTGTTCGTGTGTCAAATCCCCCCCTCGCACCCCCCGGCCGGACTGAGGGGTGTTTCCCGGCGTGACGTCATTTCCCTGGGCGATTTCCCCCCCCAGCCCAGGGATGAGGCAATAACTCTCCGGCCGGGGGTTCATCGGCCGCGATCGTGGGGTCCCGCACCAGAGCCAGCCGCCGCCCTCGGCCTCGAGTCCCCGGGCCAGGGCCCGTCCAGCCGGGAGCCCCGCTCGCCCCCGCGGGCCGGGAGCCCTGCGGGGGGGGGGAGGAGGATGTCGCATGGGGCGGGGCAGGGGGCCCGGGATCCCGACCCCCAGCGGGCCCCCCCGACTGTCTACGTCCTGCTGGAGGGACCCCGCACGGCAGAGGCCGTCCAGGTGCTGAGGTGAGGGGGGTAGAGACCCCCGCCCCCACCCCGTCTGCTGAATCCTCCACGGACCCTCCCCTCTCGGTCTCCCTCCCCCTGAGGCCCCCCCGGCGTCTGCTCCCCACTTCCGCCAGCCACTCGCCCCCCCAGCCCCAAACGGCCCATGTCCGCCCCCCGCCCAATTTCTAGGGAACAGACACAGCCCCCCCCCCGTGTCACTAGATCCCCCCCACCATTCAGGGGATGGGCTGAATCTCTCTGTACCCGGGCGGGGGCGGGGGGACCCGCAGGGCTGGGAGGGGGCGGGATCCGGAGCCCCCAGGGACGGGTCTGGGGATGTTGTGGGGGTCTCAGTGCCCCTGGCACCGACTGGGCACTAAGGGTTAGTGCTGGCACAGAGCCTCCGTCGGGGGAGGGAGGGGGGCTGAGTCGCTGGCTGCGTCCGGAGTTCTCGCCCGGTGTGTGTGGGGGAGAGTGGGGTCTGGTGGTTAGAGCGGTTGTGGGGCTGGGAGCCCGGACTCCTGGGTTCTCTCCTCCGGCTGGGTGCCGGGACGGGGTCTCTATAACAGGTCCCCCCTCCCCCAACCCTGCTCTATGGCAAGTTCTGGCCCCTCCCGAGCCAGACCCCCTGGCTCCAGGGTCTGGTTAATGATCCCTGGAGGCGGGAGAGGGTTACAGGGGGTTAGTCCCTGAGGGTCACAAACTGAGTTAGGGGAAGGCCTGGAACCCAGGAGTCCTGACTCCCAGCCCCGCCCCCTCCGCTCTCACCACTAGACACCACTCCCCTCCCAGAGCCAGGGACTGAACCCAGGCGTCCTGGCTCCCAGCCCCCTGCTCCAACTGGGGAGGGAAGCCAGGTGCTCTGCTGTGGGGGTGCTCTTGTGGGGGGGGTAGATTTCCGACAAAGCTCGGGGGGGGGGGACTTCACCTTTTCAGGAGAACCGGGACAGACCCGGGTGCAAGGCGCCCCCTAGACCCTCCCACCCCCAAGGCAGCTGGAGCTGAGCTCCCCCCCTGCCCCGGCACCCGCCCCGGCACCCGCCGACTTCCCCTCTAGTTGCTGAGTCCGAGTCTTTCCCGGCCGTTCAATTTCCTTCCTCCACTGGGAGTCCCAGCCCCCCCCCCCGCCCCCCAGCTCTCCCGGTGCCCCCCACTCCTGACCCGCAGCCCCCTGCCAGTCCATCCCCCCGCAGGTCTCCCGGTGCCCCCCGCTCCCGACCCGCAGCCCCCTGCCAGTCCAGCTCCCCCCCCATGCCGATCTCCCGGTGCCCGTCACTCTGGACCCGCAGCCCCCAGAAGCAGGGGTCTGGCCTGACTGCTGGGGGGGTTAGGGGGTGGGGATGGGGATTGTTTACAGGTTGTGCGTGGCGTGAGTGAGGTGTGTTGCGAGATGGGGATTTGTGGTGCGTGGGTGGCAGATGGGGGTTGTGCGTTTGTTGTGGGCCCCCCCCGTAGCAGCCGTGTCAGGGTCCCCACAACTCCTCACCCTGGGTCTCCCTCTCTGGGTCAATCTCAAACCAGGAAATGTCCCCCCGTCTCCGGTGGGTCTGGGGGAGGGGTCACCCCTGCCTCCACCGCTCATTGCCTGAGGGCCTGGCACAAGGATGGGCAGGGTTTGGGGAGGCGTCTAGTGGTGGGGACCAGCCAAAAGGGGGCATTCGCGAGCCCCTCATGAGAATGATGCCCGTGGTCAGAGCGCAAGGTCAACTCTTGTGTCAACCAGGGAGGCACGAAAGGGAGTAGTGGTGATTGCACCATGAGAAATTTGCACGAGGGCCATGCACGAGGATTCATGCTCACCCTGCCCCCCCCTCCCCCAGCCTCGAGTCTTTGCTCCCTGAGTCGGGCATCGTCGCGGACATTGACTTGGAGAACGTCTTTTCCTTGGCCGGGGACAACTTCTACGAGCTCAAAAGTCAGCCCATCTCCGGGAGGTAAAGCGGCTGTCTTTAGGGTGGCCATCTAGGATCTTTGGGGCAGCTCTTAGCAGGGCCCCTCTCCTGTCACCATCTCCCTGCTTTGCCCCCCCTGTCCCGCCAACCCCAAGGAGAAGCAAGGACCCCAACGCCAGCTGCAGGGGAGAGGGGGCACATTCCACCCCAGGCTCTGACCACCAGGGGGCCGAGAAGGGGGGTGGAGGACCAAAGGGCCCTTCCACCCCAATTATACAAGTCCCCACCCCCAAACGGGCCTCAGCACCCCCACGGACTGAATCCAAGATGTCCGCCTTTAGCCATCTTTGATATTTGCCTGTGGACAATGGCCGGGTGGGGAGGGACTGGCCTCTTGAGTTTGGCCCCTCTGTAGCCCAATGCAAGGGCAGCCATTTTGGTGGCACCCACCTAAATGAAATACGTGTGCTCCCCCTGGGGGCTGTCTGGCACCATTGCACCCGAGGAGGGGGAATCTGAGCTGGGCTAGCAGGGGGATGCGGGTCGGGAGTGAGGAGCACTGCGTGGGGGGGGGGACTCAGAGCCCCCCCAATCCTGTTTGTCCTGTTGTGGAATGAGCTGAGTCACAGGCGGGGGGGGGGCAGAGGGGGGGCAGGGAGCAGGAAATGGGGGGAGGAGTACAGGGAGGGGAGGGAGAGGATGGGGGGAGGATTTGGGGGGGCTGTATGGGGAGGGGGAGGATTCTGCGTGCCCCCCCGTCTCTAACCCCCTCTGTCTCTCCCAGCCCCCCAGCCGCCCCCCTGCAGCCGCCAGCCCCCCCGGCCCCCGGGGACCCCCCCGGTCCCAGCATGTCGTCCTCACGGGTGCTGCTGCGGCAGCAGCTGATGCGGGCGCAGACCCAGGAGCAGGAGCGGCGGGAGCAGCAGCAGGCGGCCCAGTTCCTGCCCCCCAACGCCGCGCCCCCCACCCCGGCCATCTCCGTCAGCAGCCCCCTGCCTCGCCCCGCCGCCCAGGTCCCGGTCGAGGTGCTCAAGGTGAGAGGCAGGGGCCCCACGGAGGCGGGAGGGGGCCTGGTTCAGGGGGGCAGGAATGAGGCTGAGGCCTGTTTCCTCTAGGGGGCACCAGCTGGCATCAGCCCCACGGCGGGGACTGGCTGGCTCAGTGGGGCAGGGAATGGGACACGGGCCTCTATGGGGGTGGGGAATGGAGCCCGGGTCTGTCCCCTCTCGGTGGGCACCGGCTCCCATCCGGCCCCAGGGCGGGGACTAGCTGGATCAGGGGGTGGGAATGGGTCAGGGGCCTGTCCCCTCCAGGGGGCACCCGCTGGCATTCAGGGGCTGGCTGGCTGGGGGGGCGGGGAGGGGGCTCACCCCTAACTGCCCCTGTTCTGCCCGCCCCCAGGTCCAGACCCACCTGGAGAACCCAACCCGGTACCACATCCAGGAGGCCCAGCGCCAGCAGGTCAAGCAGTATCTGTCCACCACCATGGGCACCAAGCTGGCTGCCCAGGCCCTGGCCAGCTCCAGCCCCGGGGCCCCCGCCCGCTCCCCACAGCCTGCCTCGGCCCCCGAGCCCCACAGCCTGCCCCCCCGGCAGCAGGCCGCCTCGGGCCCCGGCAGCGCCCCCAACAGCCCCATGGCCATGCTGCACATCGGCTCCAATTCAGAGAAGGAGGTGAGTGGGGTCCCCCCTGCTGTGCCCTGCCCTGAATCCCTGCCCCCCATCCAGTCCTGTGTTCCCCATGTCCTCCATCCATCCCCACCCCGAATCCCTGGCTCCATCCAGCCGCTGTGCCCCCTCTGCATCCCCATTCCCCCCAAACCCTTCCCTTCCCCCCTCTGCTCCCCCCGACCCCCAGCCCAGCCCCCTTTCTTTCCCCCATGCCCCCATCTCGTGCCTAGTCTAGTCCCCCAGCCCACATCTCTGTGCTCCTGCTGTCCCCATCCCGGCCGCCATCCCCGTCTGCCTCTCTCCTGCCCCTCCCAACTTACCCCGCTCCCCGCACACTGCGGAGGGGTGGGGCAGGGATACCCCCTTCCCCTCCACTCCGGGAAACACGTCTATTGACCCCCTGTCCCCAGATCGATGACGTCATCGATGAGATCATCAGCCTGGAGTCCAGCTACAATGATGAGATGCTGAACTACATGTCCGTGGATGGGGGGCTGCAGCTGCCCAGCACGGTAACGGGGGGCTGGGGTGGGGGCTTCGTGGATTGCAGCTGGGGTGGGAGGAGGGGGAACGCCGCCCCTTTAAGAGACATTGAGAAGTGGGAGCTGGCCTGGACTCCTCCCCTTTATGGGCATCTGGGTAGGTTGGGACACCGCCCCTTTAAGGATGAGTGAGAGGTGGTGGCTGCCCCTTTAAGCCTGGCTGAGTCTGATGGCTGGCTGAGCCTCTGCCCCTTTAAGGCCAACAGGGGTAGCTTTGGACTCTGTCCCTTTAAGGGCCCCTGGTGGGTGGGACCATCCTTGCCAAGATGGGCCATTGCCTCTGTAAGACACCGCCCCTTTAAGGCAAGGTAGCGGCCTGGCTGGACAGCGCCCTCATCGGCCAGGAGGTGTCACTGCCCTGCAAGGAATTTTAACCCCTTGTCTCCCACGCAGCTGCCAGTGGCTGGGAACCTGCTGGAGATTTATAGCAGCCCGGGGCTCCCGGACCCAACCGTCCCAGTCAGCAACTCCTGCCCCGCCGACCTGCCCAACATCAAGACAGAGTTGTCAGGTACCGGATGCTGGGGGCGCTGGGCTGTGGGGAGCGGCCCTGGGGGTGGGGCTTGGCAGGGGGAGCTCCGCCCCCCCTTCCTTGCCGGTGGGTGCTGTGTCTTTCTAGACACTCGTCTGTCTGGCCCGCTGATACGCTCCTTTCTTCCCTGGTTCCAGAGAATGAAGCCAAAGCACTGATGAAGGAGAGGCAGAAGAAAGACAATCACAACCTGAGTGAGTGCACCCCGCCCCCGCCATGGGTAGATCCTTCTTAAGGGGCTGCAATTTGAGGGGGGCATGGATATTGGGGGGGGTCACAGGAAAAAAAAACCCCGTTTACACCCAGGAGGGGAGCTGGGTCACACTTGAATGAGAAATTGTGCTGACTTTGGCCAGGGGAACTCCCAGCCACATGAGGCGGATGAAGAGCGTTAGGGAGCCCTGGCTGTGAATTGTGCAGGGATGAGTGGCAGGAATTGGGCAGGTGGGGGGGACCCCGGACTGGCTGGGCCCAGGGCGTCTAAGCTGCAGTTTCTCCCTCTGCAGTTGAAAGACGCAGACGATTCAACATCAACGACCGAATCAAGGAGCTGGGAACCCTCATTCCAAAATCCAATGACCCGTAAGTGTGTGTGGAACGAGGGAGGAGGGGCTGACCCTACCCCCGCAACCTCCCCTGCTCTAACCCACTAGACCCCACTCCCCCCCCCCAGAGCCGGGGAGAGAACCCAGGTGTCCAGGCTCCCAGCCCCCCTGCTCCTTTTCTGCCCCCAGGGAGATGCGCTGGAACAAGGGCACGATCCTGAAGGCCTCCGTGGATTACATCCGCAAGCTGCAGAAGGAGCAGCAGCGCTCCAAGGAGATGGAGCTGAGACAGCGCAAGCTGGAGCAGGCAAACCGCAGCCTGCAGCTCCGGGTGCAGGTCCATCAGGGGGCGCTGTGGGGCCGGGCAGCGGGCGCTCTCCCCTGGCCGACAGGGCCGGGTGCTGGGGGGCAGGGCATGGGGCTGGGGCATGGGGCGGATCAGTGTGTAGGGGGGCTCAGCAGGGGGCGCTCTGCCAACCACCCCTTTTCTGCCCCCACAGGAATTGGAGATGCAAGCCCAGCTGCACGGCTTGCCCCTCACCTCGTCGGCAGGGTTTATGCCCCTGGCGGGCACTGGGGAAGGGGCCAAGCCGGAGGGCCCCGGCCCCCTTCCGTTCCAGGAGGGCCCCTCCTGCGCCCCGGATCCCGCCTCTTCCACCGCCTGCCTCCTGGACCTGGCCTTTTCCTCGGAAGAGCTGGGGGAGGCCGGGCTGGGCTTCCCCCTGGGGCTGGGGGCTGACGGGGGCCTGGAGGACATTCTCATGGAGGACGGGGGGGCCCTGTCGCCCCTGGGGGCCTCCGACCCCCTGCTCTCGTCTCTCTCCCCTGGCGCCTCCAAGGGCTCCAGCCGCCGCAGCAGCTTCAGCATGGAGGAGGATTCCTGATCCTGGCCCCGCCCCTCTGGGGTGGGAGGAGCCAGGGGAGCCACACCTCTTCTCCCATTGGGCTCCGCCCCCTGGCTGTCTCCAGGCTCTGCCCCCCTCTTTTATAGGCTCTGCAAGCTCCTTCCTTTCTCTCCATCCTAGGGTTTGGGCCCCACTGGTTTCTCTCTATGGGTGGCACCCCAGGATCATAAGCCCCTCCCCCTCTGCTCAAGCTCCGCCTCATTGTATAGGTCCCACCCCAGCTGTCTGTGGGCAGCCCCTGAGTTTCAAAAGCTCCACCCCTCAAGCTCCTCCCTATCACGTAGACTCCACCCCTTTCAGCAGGAGGGACAGGGCCTGAGCATTTCAGACTCTGCCCCTTTTACCCTCCCTTTCTGTCCTGTTGTTTAGGCCCTGCCCCTTGTCTATTCCCAAGCTCCACCCATTTTCCAGTCCCCCCACAAACACTTGTGGAAGTCCTGCCCTCTCCAGGCCACGCCTTTTTCAGACACACCCCTTTTTCAGATGAGCCCTTTTCCTACAGGCTCCGCCCCTTCCATTCACACGTCCACCCTCTCCATTGTTCTCAGAGGACAACCCCCCCCCCCCGCTCTCCCCTACATGCACCCCTCCCCTAAACTACCCATCTCCTCCCAAACCTTGATTGTGGAGCATCAGGGGCCCCACACCCACAGCCTAGTAGGGGGTCGGGGGGGGCCCCATGGACTCTCCCCACCAGGCTGTGTATCTGCGGGTGCTTGTGATTAGGGGAGCCCCAAAAGGAGCTATTCCCCAGAGCTGTGTTAATATCGGGGTTCATCCGAGCCCACACTGTGACCAGAGCCATGCACCCTGAAACCTAAGAGGGACAAAATTGGGGTGTGGCCCTTGGGGCGAGGGCTGATCTGCCCACAAACGGTCCCTCCAGGGGGTGTCAGCTCATTCCCAAGGAGGCTGTACACCCCAATTTGAGGATGGGGGTGTCCCTATTTCCAGCTTCTTCCAATACATTTCCCCTCCTCTTCGGAATGTATACTCCCAAAACGTGCTTCATGGAGGAGGGCTAAGAATGAGAAGACCCCTGGATAAAACAGGTGTACCCTAAAACTTGTACTCCTGGGCTGTCTGGCTATGGGGTGTCCCTTCAGAATAGGGGACACTGAGGCACTCACCCAGATGCACCCCAAAATGTGCTCTACTGGGGAAGTAAAAAGGGCTGCTCCTGCAGAAAATGGGGTACAGGTGAAATGAAACAGCTGCAAGCCAAATCCTGCAACCCTGGGGGAATCAACTAATAATGGGGGTCCTCTCTTTTGCGGGGTGCAGAATAACTTTTAAACACCTACATTTATCTCCCCCAAATTGCCTGCCACTTTGGGGTGACATTTGGAGGAGTGATTCACAGGCTCTAACCTTCCATGCCCCCCCAAAGTGTGGCACCCCAAAAACACATGAGCGGGAGGATCACTGCTGAGTCCTGTCCTTGCCATAACCCCGTTGGGTATATGTTCCCTAAATGGAGGTGAGGAGAGGGTTTTAGGGGGGTCTATGTCTTGCAGGGGACGCAGGCAGATTTTTGGGGGACACTAGGAGGGGAATTTTTTTTAAATGCTTTTATTTTATACAAATCCTATTTTGTTTTTTTTTAAGAGAAAATTCTAACCCTTTCCTAGCCTGTACAAAGCCGGGGTGCAGGGAGTTCTCATTTCCCTTTCCACGCTTCCTGCCCAGTCCCCCTGCCAACAACCTCCACAGGTCTCTGACTTTGGGGGTGCAGATGAAGGATCCTCCTTAATTTCCTCTCTAAGGGGCATCTCCAGGGGGCTGGCTGCCTGGGGGGCTGGGGCAGGGAATGGGGCACAGGATCTGTTCCCTCTAGGGATGGGAAGGGGGATAAGTTCAAAGGCGGAAGCTGTGGGGAGATATGGGGGAGATGAGGGCATGGCTGAAAACAGGAGGGGGAGATTGGAGGGGAGGGTCTACTGAGTAGCACAGCTCAGGGGGGCTGGGTTGCATGGAGGGCATGGGGGGGCGGTTAGATAGAAAAGGAGGGGCTGGGAGAGCTATGGCTATTGGGGTGCTTGAAAGGGGGTGGGTGACAGCCTTCAGGGGGGTGACAGCTGTATTACATTTTGGGGGGGGCTGGCTCTGACCCCAACTCCACCTGTACCCCCATCCCCGCTTTTGTACCGAGACATGGAAATAAATATTCGCTGTGAGATGCTTATAAATAAACCCAGGCCGCTGACACTTTTCTAACGTGGCCCTGTGTCCATTGTCTGATTTGGGGCAGGGGGGTGGTGATTCCTTTGCTCCATCCGGGGGCCCTGGGGCTGTGTTTGCAGGCGCTGGTCACTGCTCCGCAGGCACCTCTCGCATGGCCGGGGCTGGAAGTGACAAGGAGCTGGGGGCGGCTCGCAGGGAGAGTTGAGCCCGCTGCCATGTCTTTGGGCCCCAAGCAGCTAGGCCGGGCAGCCCCAGCGCCTAATTCCTCCTGCACTTGGCTGCCTTCACTGGGGTAGGGAAGGCTTGAGCGCAGAGTCCAGCAGAGCCCCTCGAGCTGTGCCCCAAACCCACTAGTGGGCCAGCTTCCCTCCCCACCTCCAGGCATCCCGCACTTCTGGGGTCAGCCACACGGCCTCCCAGATGGAGCCCCTGGGGCTCCCGCCCTCCTCCTTGGCCCCACGGGTGTCAGACTGAGCCAGACACCTGGCGTGAGACGCGGGTGCACCTGTGGGGCTGATGCCGGCAGGGATCCCATGGAGCTGTCCCAGCAGTGGGGAGAACCCCAGGGAGTCATGGTCAGGGGGTGCAGTGGGTCGAGAGGCAAGGAGCGGGGCAGGCCAAGGGAAAGGAGCTCAGGTAACGGGAGGAGAGCAGGGCCTTGGCAGGGAATGGGGGAGGCCCCCAAGTAGGCAGCGGAGGATTGGGGGGTAGAGAATCTGGGGTGGCAGCACCTTGGCCTCCTTAATTAGCCCCGGGCTAATTGGGTGGCCCCCAGCCCTGGCTGCTCATTAATGCCGCAGCCTCATTAATTAGCCCTAGGTTAATTCGGTGGCAATGACTGACCCTGGTTGGGCCATTAATCATTCCTGGTGCTGCCCCCCTCCCCTCCATCCCCCGCACGTGCATTAATGACCCCCACCCTGGGCTCTCCTTAATGGTGGGTGGTAATTAGCTAATTAGGGCTGGCTAATCAGTGCTAATTCAGAGTTCCAGTAATTGGCCTGGGTGGGTCTGAAGTGGGGGCAGCCAGGGAGCTCCCCGCCAGCTGAGTCACTAATGAACAGTTAATTCAGGGTAATTAATGCTTGCACTAATTGGAATGGGGGGAGGCGGCGCTGGAGCCCTCCTTGGAGGACCAAAGGAGGCGACGCTCCCTGACTACGTCTCCATGATCATCAAGCTTCCGGTTTCACACGAGACGCTCTGTCCATTAAGGCTCTATGTTCACCACTTCCGGCCTGGAGGGAGACGCTCTCTCTTTTCGGCTGCACTTCTGCGTCTCTATGGTCATAACTTCCGGTTCATAAGGGCGGGGGGGCGGCTCTTCCTCGTCCTCCAGCGTCTCTATGATCTTCCGGCTTCTAGGCGTGATTCTCTTCCTCCAACGGGACCGGCCCTTCTCTATGGTCTCCGCTTCCTGTTTCTGTCCGATGGTCTCTCCCTCGCCCTCCCCGGCAACTCTATGCGCCGCCCGTAAAGTCACCCGCGCCTTTAAAGGCCTGGCGGGGGCGGGGATGTTTTTTGCCCTCCGACGGGCCGAGGCCGGAAGTGGGCGCGGGCCCTGTCGGGGGAGGAGCTTCAGCGCCCTCAGGAGCCGGGAGGGAGGGGCCGGAGAGCTGGAGGAGGGGCGTTGTTGGGGCGGGGCTGGAGTTGGACTGGAGTGGGCGGGGCTGGGGGAGGGGCCGAGGGGCTGGGGGCGGGGCTGGAGTTGGGGGCGGGGCTGGAGGGGTGGGGCTGGGGCATTGGGGAGGGGCTGGAGAAGGAGGGGGAGGAGAGCTGAAGGAGGGGCTGGATGAGGGCGTGGCTGGGGGAGGGGCCGAAGGGTGAGTGGATGAGGGCGGGGCTGGGGAGTTGTGGGCGGGGCTGGAGAGTGAGGGGCGGGGGCAGGGCTGGGAAAGGGGGAGGGATCTGGGGGCGGGGCGGGTGGAGAGGATGAGGTGGGGGTGGGATCTGGGGGTGGGACAGAGGAGTTGGTTGCAGGGCTGGGGGGTTGAGGAGGGGCAGGAGTTGCGGGCAGGGGGAGCCGAATTTGGTAGGGCCTAGTGCCCCAAATCCCTCCCGGCTTTTCCAGCGACCTCTGCAGCCTGGGGCCCAGTGGCGAGAGCTGCTAGCGCCCAGCGATAGAAGGGGACCAAGGACAACCCGGGGAATTACAGCCCAGTCACGTTCGCTCCTGTACCCGCAGAGAGAACGGAGCAAATCACTCAGCCGTCCGTTTGCAGACACCGAGAAGATAATCAGGTGATAAGTAACAGTCTCATGGATTTGTCAAGAACAAATCGGGTCAGATCAAACCGAGAGCTTCCTGCGCCAGGGTACCAAGCCTTGTGGATGGGGGAAGCGGTAGACGTGGTATATCGTGACTTTAGTGAGGTTTTTGATACTGTCCCGCATGACCTTCTCATGAACAAACTAGGGAAATACAATACAAGGTAGGTGCGGATCTGGTTGGGAACCGTTCCCAGAGAGGAGTTCTCAGGGGTTCCCAGTCATGCTGGAAGGCAGAATGAGGAGTCCTGCGGGGGTCGGTTCTGTTCAGTATCTTCAGCAGTGATTTAGAAAACGGCACACACAGGACACTTAGGAAGTTTGTGGACGATACGAAGCCGGGAGGGGCTGCAAGCGCTTTGGAGGAGAGGAGGAAAATTCAAAATTATCGGGATAAACTGGAGAAATGGTCTGAAGTCAATAGGATGAAATTCAATCAGGACAAATGCAAAGTTTCCCACTCGGGAAGGACCAATCAGTTGCCCACACAACGGGCAATGACGGCCTAGGAAGGAGTCGTGCGGGAAGGGATCTGGGGGTCAGGGGATCACAAGCAAAATCTGAGTCAATGGTGTGAGCTGTTGCAAAAACAGCGACTGTCGTTCTGGGCTGTATTCACAGGAGTGTTGTAAGCAAGACACGAGGAATGATTCCCCGCACTGCTCCGTGCTGATACAGCCCCCTCTGGAGAACCGGGTCCTGTTCTTCCCTTCTCCTGTCATTCCTTTTCTCCTTCGTTCTTCCTTTCCCTGCTGGTTCATTCTTCCTTTCATGGTTTTGTTCGCTCTCTCGTTTCTTGTTTCATTCATTTGTTCCTCCTTTGCCCTTTGATTCATTCAGGTCTTTGTTCTTTCTATTTGTCCGTCGTCTGTCTCCTTCCTTCCTTCCTTTATTTCTTCCCTCTTTCCACTGGCTCATTGGCTCTCTCTTTCATTGCTTTGGTCTTTTCTTCCCTTTCCATTTATCCATCTGTTCTCTTCTACATTCCTTCATTCATGTTTTCACTCACTTATCTCTCTGCTCTTTCCACTCATCCATCGGTTTTCTCATTTGTTCCTGCGTTCATTCATTTCTCCCATCTTTCCATTTGCCGGTTTCTCGTGTGTTCGTTTATTTCTTGGTTCGTTCCCCCCCATTTCTGTTCTCTGGGTTTGTCGTTCTTCGTTCTTTCCGTCCGGCCCTCGGCCCTCTCATTCGTTTCTTTGCTCACTTGCGTCTTTGCTTTTCAGTTTTCTCCTGTGTTCCTCCGTTCACTCGTTCTGGTGGGGGAGGTCCCTGGCTCTGTCTCCCACCCCTGCCCCTCTCCAACCCCACCCTGATGGGGTGTTGGGAGGGCGCCTGGCCAAGGGCTGACCTACCTACTACCCCTCATACCTGGAGGTAGGTGGCCGGACTGGGAGCAGGAGCAAGGGTGGGGCTGAGGTGAGGGGCTGGGGTTTGGCCCAGGCGGTGGGGCTAGCTGGGGGGGCAGGGAGAAGGTTAGGGCCCCAGGGCGAGGAGCATGGGTGCGGCTAGGGGAAGGGCTGGAAGTGGCCAAGGGGTGGGGCTAGGTGGTAGGTTGGGGGGAAGGGGTGGGGCTAAGGCTGTGGGCAGGGCTGGACGTCACTTTGGAGGCGGAGCAAAGGGCGGAGCTAAGGTTGTGGGTGGGTGTAGGGAAGAGGCAGGGCTGGGGCAAGGCAGAGGGGAGGGACAAGGGGAGGGGCTGGAAAGGAGAATGGGTGGGGCCTTGGGCTGGGGGCGGGGCCAGGGGACCTGTGAGTGGTGGTGGTGTTGGGGCCTCTGGGGAACTGGCTGGCTCAGGGGGTCGGGGAATGGGATTTGGGGCCTTTTCCCCACTAGGGGCTGCTGGCTCCCATCAGGCCCTGGGGCAGGAGAGAGACCTCGGGGGGGGAGGCACCTTGGCCTTCAAGACTCAGCCGGGGTGGGTTCCCGGCCCTCAGGCCTGTGTTTGGCCCTTCCCCAGAGGAAAGGAGCCGGGGAGCGACCCATGGGGGGGGCAGGAGAAAGGAATCCGGCAGGGGGAAGGATTTGCCCCCAAACTCCCCATTGATTGAGAGATGCTGGTTACTTTGCAGGAGCCCCACCCCAAGCCAGTACGGGGAGCCCCCCAGATGAGTTGTACTGGGGGGGAGAGTTGGAGGGGGCTGTCTGACCTACTGCCCTTAAATTCTCTGGGGCAGAAGAGGTGTCTGTGCTCTCATGCCCCCAGGGAAAATGGGGGGGCTGTTGGGGGGATAAACCCCCCATCACAGGGTATCGGGGTGGGGGAATTGCCTAGGAGAACAGGACACTGGTCACATCAACCCCATATACCTGGACAGGTTGCTAAGCCAGGCTGAAGCTACCACTCCCCAGTGGAACCCAGGAGTCCTGGCTCCCAGCCCCCCCTCACTCTAACCCATTAGCACCCTCTCCCCTCCCAGAGCTGGGAAAAGAACCCAGGAGTCCTGGCTCCCAGCCCCACCGCCCCCCCCCAGCACTAACCCACCAGATCCCACTCCCGTCCCAGAGCGAGAACCCAGGTGTCTTGGCTCCCAGCCCCCTGGCTCCAACCACTAGACCCCACTCCCCTCCTAGAGCCGGGGAGAGAACCCAGCAATCCTGGCTGCTGGCCCCCCACCCGGTGTAATCCACCCCACCCCCAGCTCTGGGATTTGAGCCCCCCCACCCTCCATCTCTCCCCCTCCTTCTGCCAAGGAGTGACATCCCCCATCGTGACGTCACCCTCCTCCCCTCCCGCTCTTCCCTCCTGCGTCTGCCCCCCCCCCCGGCTGTT
>ML677523.1:262176-278773 GCA_007922305.1 Dermatemys mawii
ACACATGTGTACACTGACACATGCAGTCATACACATAAGCATGTACACACATATACAAACACCTATACATACACAAACATGTACACTTGCATTCACACTCACAGATCACACATGCACACACACCAACACACACCTACACAGACATTCACCCACACAAACGTACAAAAACACTCACACACATTCACACGTACAGTCACACACGCTATAACACGTTCACACACAGAGACATCCACGCAGACATTCACAGTGACACAAACACACATAGACACAGATGTTGACACACACACACAGGCGCACTCAGACATTCACACATGGATCATGCACACGCTCATGCACACGTACACACAAACATGGACAAACACACAGAACTGTACACACACAAACCCACACACTCATAATCACACACAATTCAACACATCCAAGGTCAATCGAGTGTCACACACAGACACACACACACATCCCATCTCCGCCCTCTCCCTTCCCCCACCCCTCCTCAACAGACAACAACTACACAGCTAGGGAAATATTGCTGAGGCCAGCAGGCCAGGGAGACGGTTGCTATGGGGACAGGCAAGGGGGTGGGGTTGCTGGGTTGCTATGGAGGAGGGAGGGCTGGGTACCATCACCATGGTGACGCAAAGGAAGGGAGGATAGAGGAGTGATAGGGACTTGGCGGGGGAGCTGGGGGGAACTTCCCCCTGCTGCCCTGAGGGGTGGGGGGACCAAGGACCGGCCTGCACCCCCCTCCCATACCCCAGAAGCCACGTCACAGACTCAGGCACAAAAGGAGGTGGGAAAGCCAGGACACCTGGGTCCCCTGGAGGGGAGTGGCAGGAGCCAGGACTCCTGGGTTCTCTGGGAACAGAGTGGCGTCTAGTGGGTAGAGCTGGGGGTGGGGGTGGAACACAGGACTCCTGGGTCCCATCCCTGCGTCCTCCATTCCTCAGCAGCTTCCTGTATCACATCACCCCCGGCCGGAGTTCCCGTGACACAGGCTTCCACGCCCTCACCATGGCAACGCCTCCAAAATAGCAGTTGCATGGCGGGGGGGGGGGGGGGGGGGGAAAGTGGCGCGGTTCACGGGCCGGGGGGGGGGGCTGTTCAGGGCTCCTCCCTCCCATGGCAGCTGCCAGCCTCCCCTTCCCCCCATTGTACCCCCGAGGCTATGACTGGGGGGTTCCCTCTGATCACAGAGATACTGGGGCACCAAAGTCCTTGTGGGGGGGGACTAGCAGGGGGCTGCGGATGAGGAGTGAGGGGAACCAGCAGACCTGGGGCAGGGAGCCCAGGGCTGGGGAGAGAACCCAGGAGTCCGAGCTCCCAGCCCCCCACCCCCACCGGCTCTAGCCATTAGACCCCACTCCCCTCCCAGAGCCAGGGAGAGAACCCAGGAGTCCTGGCTCCCAGCCCCCGCCTCCCGTTCTAACCACCGGACCCCGCTCCCCTCCCAGAGGCTACCAGCCAGCCCTGCTCCGTGGAGCCAGTAGCCGCCCAGGCAGGTTCCCAGCAGGGAGTTACCCCATTGGTCCTGGGTCCCCCTGGTGCCACCAGCCCCCCCCCCAAAAAAAAATCTGTAGCGAAAGGCAGATCAAGGTACAGCGCCTGGTACAACCAGAAGGGGGCAGCACCATGACTATAGCTGGGACTGTGTGTGTGTGTGTGTGTGTGTGTGTGAGTGTGTCTGTGTCTGTGTGGGTGTGGGTGTCTGTGTGTGGGTGTCTGTGTGTGTGTGGGTGTCTGTCTGTCTGTCTGTCTGTGTGTGCGTGTGTGTGTTCCCAAAAGGGACTCCATGACATGTCTAACCTGGGCCGTGGCAAGGCCAGAATTCATCCCTGTCTGAACTACAGCAGATCTTGCGGAAAAATACAGGGTGTGTCTGTGCCCCAACCCTGGCCGCCTGTAACCCCCGACCACATCACAACAGTTGCCATCCCAGCCGCCCAATCAAACAGCAACAGTCCATGTCCTGGCCACCCGTAACCCCAATCAACTTCTGACAGTCCCCATCTTGGCCGCCTGTAACCTCCGACTAGCAGCGGTCACCATCCCAGCCAACTGTAAACCTCCACCACCACATAGCAACAGTTGCCATCCATACTGGCTGTAGCCCCCAACCAAAAAGCAACAGTCCCTGTCCTGGCCACTTGTAACCACTGACCACATAGCAACACCCGCCATGCCATCTGCCTGTAACCCCACCATCACACAGTGACAGTCTTCTCCTGGCCGCCTGTAACCTCGACCAGCAACAATGGCCATCCCATCTGCCTGTAACCCCCACCACACAAGAACAGTCGCTGTCCCAGCCACCTGTAATCCCTGGTGCAAATAGTGGCAGACAGTCCCCGTCCTGGCTGCCTGTAACACTGACACAACAGCCGCGGCCAGTAATAACGTCCCCCCCACCTGTTTCCAGAGTGCCCCCGCCACACCCCGGCCCCATCCCTGGAGCTCACCCTTCACTGCCGGCTGTGTCCGCGCCCTGGCCCAGGCGGGAGTCCCCAACCCCAACGGCTGGTCCAGCCACTTCCCCTTCCCGGCTCCTCCCTGCTGGGCAATCGCCCCCCAGCCCTGTCTCGGTGCCTCCCAGTGCCCAGCCCTGACTCCCAGGGGAGAGCACCCCCTGCCGAGCCCCCCCCGCTCCCCCCCCCCCCGGGCCCCCCCCAGCACCCAGCCCCGACTCCCAGGGGAGAGCGCCCCCTGCCCAGCCCCCCACCCTGCTCCCCACCCCATGGCGCCCCCCAGGGCCTGGCCCTGACTCCCAGGGGAGAGCGACCCTGCCAAGCCCCCTACCCGCTCCCTGCCCCACGGCATCCCAGCGAGTTCTCACCGAGATACAGTAGTGCCAGCCCCAGACTGACCCTGGTCGTGGGGCTCTGCGGCCGAGGGGGGTGCTGGGTTGGGGGCTGTGCCTGGTGGGGGCAGCTCCCCGTCTGGGGGGCCCAGGGAGGGGTCACGCTGCCTCTCCATCAGCAGGGCTGGAACACTATTAATGGGGGGTGCAGGAAATAACAGGGGTTACCTCATGTCCCCACTTCCTCATCCGTGCCCCCCCCCTCCTCCAGGAAGCAGGGCCATGTTCCCTAATTTCCACCCCTACGGTCCTCTTTAGTGGGACTCCAGGTGTGCGGTGACCCAGAATCCCCTGCGCTCCCGCTTCTCCCACGATCCTTTGCACACCGGCATGTCCTAGAATCTTTTATGCTCAGCCCAGTCTCCCAGAATCCTTTGTGTTCATCTGTCTCCCAGAATCCTCTGCTCACAGATGCCTCCCACAATCCTTTGCACCCTCACGTCTCCTATCATCCTGTGTCTGTTCCTCTCCCAGAATCCTTTGCACCTCCGCCGGTCTCCCAGAATCCTTTGCTCCCACGCCTCTCCCAGAATCCTCTACACTGTTCTTCCTGCCGCTCATGCCTTTGCCTTCGGGGTGAGGGGTACCCCAAAGCCGCTCCTCCAGCCATCCCTACCTCCACCCCTCCCAGCTGATGGGGAGTGCAAGAGACTAGCAGTGTGCAAGCATCCCCACCCCCGCTACAGAACGAGGCATAGACATGCCAGTCCCCCCCGAGATCAGACCCCTGGGCCCAACCAACCCAGGAATTACACATGTGAGTAGGTGTGCCCAGGCGACGTGCGAGCAAGTGGGGCTGCATGTAAACGCCCACGTGAGCATATCGGGCCTGCACAAAGTGTGAATGTAGATGTGCAAATGTCATTGGTTGTGCATGCTTGTGAGTGTGCAAACCCAGTAACTGTGGGTGTGTAAATACCATTGGCTGTGCATGGGGGTGCAAAAGGTGCAAGTGAAGGGAGGGGGTGCACGCACACTGATACCATTGCCTGTGCATGCTTGTGACTGGGTGTGCACAAAGTGTGAATGTGGGGGGGGTGCAAATGCCCCTGCTCAGGCAGCTTGTGAGCAGGTGTGCTAAAAGTGCAAGGGCAGGATGAGGATAGCACTGGCTGGGCACCGCTTGGGCAGCCCCGGCTCGCTCCTAGAAGTGTGCAAGGGGGGATTTGCACACCTGAGTGGGGGGGGGTCCAAACACACCCCTGCTCAATTTCCATGCACCTGGGGGCGGGGATTGCATGTAGGTGACTGTCTCATTGCGCACAAGTTTGCAGGGGCGGGAGGCCAGGCGCCCATCCCATGCCCCATCCTCCCCCCCACCCCCCTAACAGGGCAGGCAAAGGGGCCTGTCTCTCCCCCCTCCCGCCCCTGTTTCCGTGCCGCCTGTTGCCAAGCAACGGGGAGTGGGGTTGCCTGGCGACAACAGGGTGCTTTTTATATCCAGGCCGTGGGAAGTGGGAGACAAGGGAGGGGGGACCAGGACGGCGGCGGGGGGGGGTGCCCAGCACAGGGGCTGGGGGCATCTCCATGCTCAGGAACAGTGTGGGGGGGTCAGTGCAGAACCCCTCCTCCATGCTCGTGCAGCAGTGTGACAGGGCCGTGCAAAGGGGAAGTGTGAGCAGGGGGGCAGTACATTTGTGTGCAAATGCTAGGAGCAAACAAGCAGACAGTGGCTACATCTCAGCAGCAAAGGACGTCCCCCGTCCCCAAGCTGGGGAAAGAACCCAGGCGCCCTGGCTCCCAGCCCCCCTACTCTAACCACTAGCCCCCACTCCCCCCCCCAGAGTTGGGGCGAGAACCCAGGTGTCCTGGCTCCCAGCCCCACGTGCTCTAACCACCAGCCTCCACTTCCCTCCCGCCCCAGCTGGGGAAAGAACCCAGGCGTCCTGGCTCACGTTGGTTCCGCTGCGGACAGTCACTCTATAGCCGAGCTGGGCTGGTGCTGCCCCCCGGTGGTCACGCTCAGTACTGCATCTCCTGCTGGTCTGGCTCCTGCTAGGGCTGGAGCCCGGAACTGTCTTCCCCTCCCCTGACCCTACCCCAGAGCTGGGCGTTTTTCACCCACGGCCTGGCCAAACCAGCTGGGCTGGTGTCATCCATTGCCCAACTACTGCTAATCCCTGGGGCGGGGCAGCTGGGAACAGCCACACATAACGATGCACGGGGCAGGGGCGCTGAGATGCAGCCACCTCTGGGGCGCGGCAGCTGGGTTTAGGGAGGCCAAATGAGATCACTGGAGCTGGGCTTTGACCCAGACACCAGGGTTCACGCCCCACTCTTGTAAAAAAAATCTCCTCTGCCCTCATCCTAAGATTCCTGCCAGGGGAGAGCGGCCCCTGCCCTGCCCCTCACCCCACGGCACAGTGCACCCTGGCGTCCCGCCCTGCCTGCTGGGGGAGAGAGTCCCCTGCTGCAGCTCTCCCAGCCAAAGCAGACCACATCCACCTGCACGGGGAACACTGGGGTTATCCATGGGGCTGGGACGTGGCAGGATCGGGGGGTATACGGCGCAGAGCGGGTACAGAATCCACCATAGGTTGCATGGTCCTTTTTATTCCACACGGTTTTCTGTCGGACAAAGGTGGCGTCTTTCCATTCAGTACATACAGCAGCCGGCAGAAAGACCCCTGGGGTTATATTTACAGGGGGGCTGGGTTATGGGGCAGATGGGGTGGAGGGGGCGCAGTGGGGGGACGCCCACGTCCATATCCCTGTACATTCCCCTCTGCCCTCCCTCCATATTACTTGTGCCCAGGTTGGAGAACCCACAGTGCGAAGAAGGTCTGCCGTGAGCCCTGATGTTCGACACGCCAGCCATGGGGGGCACGGCGGGGTGAGGCACACTCGTTTTGCACGCCCACCATGGGGAAATCCATGCAAATCCCATCCCTCCAGTTCTGTGGCTGCATGGCTGATTTGTGCCAACGATACTCATTTTGCATGGCTGCGCTGTTAGTAATCAGGGTAAGCCGCATTCCTTTAGCACACCAGGGACGCGCCAGATTAGTGCAACTCACACCTACCTTGCATGCCCAACCACCCACATGGGAAACCAGTGCAATTTGGCACCATGGCAGATTTGTGCAAATCACACTTACCCTGCACACCTGTGACAGGGGGACATATGTCCCTTTCCCCCTCCCCAATTTTGCAAATTGATGACCCAACAAACTAGTGCAAATTACACCATGTTGAACGATGACCGCCTGAGAATTCAGCAGAAGTCACGCTAGTTTTGCACACTGCATGGTCAATCGGTGCAGTGCGTACTTATTTTGCACACCCAGCACGAGGAAAATCTCTGCACGTTGCCTCCATTTTGCACCTCCAATGTGCTGTGAGATTAGCACGAATCACCCCCGGCTTTGCACACTAGCCTCAATAATTTAGCACGTGGGCTAAGCAGCAGATTAGAACAAGACACACTCATTTTGCGCACTTTCTGCTTGGGAGATCTATGCCAATTCCCACACACACACCCATTTTGGTCATCAGCTACGTGCAAATCACACTTGTTCTACCCACCCACCCCGGAGGCAATTAGCATCCAATCTTTTTTGCACATTGATTGCACAACCAATCTGTGCAAATGGCACACCGGCTTGTGCACGGCTGCCGTGGGGAGGGAGCTGCACACGCCAAGTCATGTGCATTTTGCATGCCCACCACATCAGTGCGAGCCACCCATTTTACTCATGCTCCCCACTTCCACCCCATGGAACGCCAGCGACGCCCGCTTCGCACGGATCCGTGCACACCTGCCTCCTCCCCTCCGCACACACGAAGTCCCAGATGCCAAGCCACGTCCAATCCCGTCACAGGAGGCACAAAGTCCCTGAAGAGCGGGGGCTGGGGGGCAGGTCCGGGATCCAGGTTTCCCGTCCCCAAACCTGCATGGACATGGGCGGGGAAGAAGCAGAAGAGGCAGCCGTCGAGTCCAGACAGGGCGGGCGGGGGTGGAGCAAAATCCAGAAAACAGATCCGGAGAGGCAGGCATAAGCGTCGTAGGTTTCAGGGCAGGGCCATGACGAAGGATGGCGGGGGGGTGGAAGCCCCCTAGAAGCACTGGGGGCTTGTCCACATTTTTGTGGGTGCGGGGGGCAGGCTGGTTTCTGCAGCTGTCACTGTGTTCCTGCAGGGGATTGTGGGGGGCTGGAAATTAAGGCTTATGCTTCTGCATAGAAAAATGTGTAAACTGTGATTGGGAGAAGGGGGGCGGCGGAGACATCGGGGTCCATTCCAGAGACGCAAGGGATTTGAGAGCAGCCGCTGAGTTGGGTCTCAGGCCCCCCGACCCCGGGGCCAATCTGGAGTCATCCACCAACTGCAATGGCAACATGGCCAGATTCTGATCTCAGCCCACCGGAGTCAATCTGGAGTCAATCTGGAATCACTCCCTGACTGCAGTGGGGTCAGAGCCAGATTCTGATCTCAGCCTGCCAGGGTCAATCCGGAGTCAATCTGGAATCACCCCCTGACTGCCACGGGGACAGGGCCGCACACTAAACTCAGCCAGCCGGGGTCAATAGAGAGTCACTCTCTGACTGCAAAGAGGATAGGGCTGGATTCTGAGTTACTAATGTAGACAGAGATCAAAGATCCAATCCCATACTAGGGCTTGCTGGCATTTCAAGGTCAAATCAAGTAGACGGGGAGGCCAAAGGTCAGAGTTTGAAAGTAAGGCTGATGGAGTTAAAGGTCAGTATCAGAGAGGTCGAAGGTCAGCCTCAAATTTGCTGGGGCCCACAGGCAGAAACAAGCCATGCAGGGTCAAAAGTCAAACACAAGTGGTCAGAGGTCAAAGATCAGCTGTCATGAAATGGAAAGGGGTCAAGAGGTCATACCCAAATGTGTCAATGGTCAAACAATTGTCATGGAGTTCCAGGTCACAATAAGGTCAAGGAGGTCAAAGGTCAAACCCAAATGGGGGCCAAAGGTCGGAAAAATGCATGACATTATGGGACATCTCAAAGCCAAAGATTGCCCCTCTATATGCAGTGATAAGGAGCTAACAGAACTTATGGGGTTAAACTCCACCCAAAGATATAGGAGGTCAGAAGTCAAACCCCAGTGTTGGGGGTTAAAGGTCAAACAAAGCTACTAATGTCAAAAGAGTGAGCGGTTAAAGATCCACCTCAATATTGGGGTTCTACATCACGACATAGCTGCAGGACGTTAAAGGTCAACGAAGGGGTCAAAGACCAAGAAAATGTAATGGGGTTAGAGGTCAATGCCACTATGGGGTTAAAACAACAGAAGGTCAAAGCAACAGAAGGTTAAAGGTCAAACCCAACCTGGGGACTAAAGATCAAAGTAGACTAGAAGCTAAAGGTAATGCCACTGAATAAGGGGTCAAAGTTTGTTTCCACAAGGGGCTAAAGGTCAAACAAAACTCTTGGTTCTAGCACTGAAGTCAAAGCAGCAAAAGGTTAAAGATCAAATTCAATATAGGGGTCAAGGTCAAGCCAAAAATGGCAAAGGGTTCTTAAGATCTTCTCACTGGGGGCATAAAGGTCAAGTTCAAGCAGTGCAAGTTAGAGGTCAAACCCATGATCAAGCAGCCAGTGGCCACGTCCAAGCAGCATGAGGTTAAAGGTCAAAGTCGATGTTGGGGTGAAAAGTCAAACAAAACTCGCTTTGGCCATTTGACTGTTCAAAAAATGATTAGGCAATTGGCCAGTCAAATAACGTCCAAAAAATGGTCAAATATTTGGATGCGTTTACTTATTAGAAGAGTAACAAAAGAGCATAAGACGTCATGGGCTCCCCTCGGCCGCGCTTAGCTGTCCATGCCTAATTCCACAAGCACAACCCGTTCAGACGTGTTATTTTCCCTCAGTAAAACGCAAAACACAATGATAGAAAGAGCTGCAAAATGAAGGAGTGACACCGCGACTCAGTCAGAGAGGTCGGCTACCACCTACGTCAGACCACTCTGGCTGTATAGGGCCACGCTTGACCAGGGTCAAATCATAAGAGGTCAAAGGACAAACCAATTGACGTTACTGGACCAGTCTAGTCGACTTACTGACCAACTGATGTTGGTTGATCAGTCAGTCAATTGACCTGTTGACATTATTCAACCAACCAATTGATGCTGTTGGACCAGTCAACAACAGAACAATTGACATAGTTTGATCAAACAACTGAGCGACCATTTCACGGTATTTGACCAACCAACTGACATTATTTGACCAATTGACTTTGTTGGACCAGTCCCTTGACCAACCAATTGACGCTGTTGGACTGGTTGATCGATAGTGTTTGACATGACTCCATTGACTAGTCAATGGAACCGGCTCGCCACCCTCGAACACAACTCTAGGTGTGAATGGGAATGTTCAAGAATGGGAGGTTAAAGGTCAAAGGCAGTGCAGAAAGGCCAAATAAAAGTCATGTGACTAAAGGTCGTGCCAACGAATGGACGGTCAAAGGCCAAGACCGTGCTGGCAGGGGCGGGGGGCGGGTTTTAAAGGTCAAATCAAACTCTTGGAGCTAAAGGTCACACCAGAGCAGCTGGAGGTGAAAGGTCAAAGGTGTCGTGGGGGGTGAAGGGTCAAACAGAAGGGGGGGCAGTTGGCTGGCTCTAGTTAGGTGGGATGTGGGGGGTGTTTGCGTCTCTGGAACAGCCCCAGCCCTGCTTACCCCGGGCGCTGGGGCACGGGGAGGGGGAAGCCATGGGGGCTGCAGGAGAGCTTGGTGTGGGGTCTCAGCAGCGCCCCCTCCAGGTTATCTAGAGGACGGGCTGCTGCACTCCGAGGCGGGGCAGCAGAAATGGTGGACGTCCTCGCCCTCCAACTCATCCCTGGGGGGTGGGGGGAAACAGAGAGACAGGGACAGACAGACAGGTTAGACCCAAAGCACTAACGACAGAACACACCCCCATCGGGGGAGGGGGCAACGGACCCCTCTCCTTTCCTGGGGGAGCGGCGTGGGGGACGAGAGAGGACTGAAGGGAGGAAAGGTGTAAGGGGAGAGGGGAACTAGATACCATCCCCCACTCACCTCCCAGAGCCGGGGAGAGAACCCAGGAGTCCTGGCTCCCAGCTCCTCCTGCTCTAACCACTAGACCCCACTCCCCTCACAGAGCCAAGGAGAGAACCCAGGAGTCCTGGCTCCCAGCCCCCCTGCTCTAACCACTAGATATCACTTCCTTCCCTGCACTGGGGGAGGACCCAGGTGTCCTTGCTCCCAGCTCCCCCTGCTCCAACCACTGGACCCCACTCCCTTCCCTGTGCTGGGGGAGAACTCAGGTGTCCTGGCTGATGCTGCGGGTATGGCTGAGGGGAAGCCACAGAGCTGCAGGTGCCGGGGCGGGGGGGATGTGCGGGGGGCTGAGTGGGGGTGGGGGGCTGGCTGGCTTACCTGCACTCTGCCTGCCGGGCGGGGGGGAGCTAGCTGCGAGTGGAGGAGCGACTGAGCAGGACAGCAAAACTGGTGCAGAGTGGGAGACGCGGAGGACCTATAGAGGGCAGCAGAGAGACAGCGATGGGGGAGAGACAGCAGGGGGGCTAGAGGGGGTGTGAATGGGGGAGAGGGGTGTGAATTGTGGAGGCAGAAACACAGAAGAGTTGGATGGGGACAACAGACAGAGGTAGATAGATAGATAGGGTGGGTGGGGATAGATAGGTAGATAGATAGAGGGGGTGGGTGGGGATAGATAGATAGATAGATAGATAGATAGATAGATAGATAGAAGGGGCAGATGGGGATAGATAGATAGATAGAGGGGGCACATGGGGATAGATAGATAGAGGGGGCAGATGGGGATAGATAGATAGATAGATAGAGGGGGCGGATGGGGATGGATAGATAGAGGGGGTGGATGGGGATAGATAGATAGATAGAGGGGGTGGATGGGGATAGATAGATAGATAGATAGATAGATAGATAGATAGAGGGGGTGGGGGGAATAGATAGATAATTAGATAGATGGGGGAATGGGGATGGATAGATAGATAGAGGCGGTGGATGGGGATGGATAGATAGATAGATAGAGGGGGCGGATGGGGATAGATAGAGGGAGTGGGGGGGATAGATAATTAGATAGATGGGGGGATGAGGATGGATAGATAGAGGAGGTGTGTGGGGATGGATAGATAGATAAAGGAGGTGGGTAGGGACAGATAGATAGACAGACGAACGGACAGCGATCGATAGACCACCGGGGCAGGGGTTACACAGGGACAGGCAGTGAGACAGAGCAGGGGGGCGGCCAGAGGGGAGAGCAAACGACAGACAAAAGGGGGGAAGAGAAGAAAAAACACCAAGTCAAGGAGGAGCAGGACAGCACTGACCACACAGACCCCAGCCCAGCGGGGAGGGAAGCAGCCCCCCCGCGCCAGAGCCGGACGCGGAGACACACAGCCAGGGGCCTGGGCAGGGCCCGTTGGGACACCACGGCACGGAGAGACACGGGGCCACGGGAAGAGACAGGCTGGGCCGGGCCATGGGCCGGGCCACGGAGAGAACCAGGCTGCGAGCCACACAGCCACTGTCCAGAGAGAGAGAGAGAAGCTGGAGGTGGGCCATGGAGCCACGGGGGTAGAGGGCAATGGAAGGAGAGAGCCACGGAGCCTCGTACAGAGAGAGCCCCTCCAGGCTATGGAGCCATGAGGGGAGAGGGCCACGGTGCCATGGGGAGAGAGGGCCACAGAGCGGGCCACACAGCCATGGGGGCAGAAGCCCATGGAGCCATGAGGGAGGAAGGCCACGGGGGCTCCCCCGGGGTCACGGAGAGAGACTGGCTAATTGGGATGGGCAGGCGGACAGCGGAGGGCGCTGGGCTTTGTTCCCACCAGGCCAGCGAGCCCCGGAGGAAGAGAGGGGCCCGTGTGATGCGGCCAGGACCGCGGACCTCACAGGGAAGGGGGCACTGGCCAGTCCCCACCCCCACCCGAGGACCGGGACAGGAGGGACCGGGGGGTCCTCTGGGATCTGGGGAGGTTTCCAGATGGGATCAAGGGGGCTCGGCCGGATAGGGAATGAGCAGGCAGGAGAGAACTGGACCCCGGAGGAGCCGGGGATGGGAAGCCGGGAGGTCCGGTCCCAAGGGGGACCCCAAAGCGCAGAACCGGACGCCAACACCCAACTCCACGACCGGGCACCGAGACCATGAGATGCAGAGACGACCCCCGCGCGCCAGCCTGGGATGGCAACAAACTGAGAGGCCATCCCTGCACCGGAGACACAACCCCCCCTTCTCCCAACCGCTCCCTGCTCTAACCACTAGACCCCGCTCCCTTCCCAGAGCCGGGGAGAGAACCCAGGAGTCCTGGCTCCTCACTCCCCTCTCACAGCTGGGAATGGAGGCGGATGTGAGCTGTATCTTTATTTCCTCTTTATAAAACCGTCCATGTCAATATTTACGGAAAGTTTCTGCTCCTGAAGCTTCAGGGATCGGTTCCGGGGGGGGGGGGGGGGGGGGGGGGGGAGATAAAGTCAGAGTCTGGTGGGAAACTGAGTCACCGCCATAATTCATGGCACTAAAGACAGAAGCTCCCCGTCCAGGGGAGAGAGCCCCCTGCCCAGCCCCCCGCCCCACAGCACGGTGCCCCCCCCCCACTGCCCGGCCCCGCCAGAGGAGAGCGCCCCCTGCCCAGCCCCACGGCGCCCCCTGCTGCCCCCCATAGCCAGCCCCCTCTGCCCCCCCACTCCAGCTCCGCCGCCTCCTCCACTCACGGGCTTCCTGGGGCGAAGTCCATCGCCGCCTCCGGGCGGCTCCTGCCCCCGATCCCCGGGCTGGGGGGTGGGGCACTGTGGGGGGGGCCCCCTGGCTCACCGACACCCCCAGCGGCAGGGAGCTGGGCCGTGAGTCCGGGCAGGGCGCCCCAGCAGCGCCCGTGGGGAAGGGAGTCACCGCCCCGCCATCAGCTGATCGGAAACCGAGCTCCGTGGGGCACCCAAAGGGGGCGGGGAGGGAGGGAGAGTTAACCCTGTGAGGGCTGGGAAAAGTCCTGCTTCCCAAGGGACCCTGCCTGCCCAGACCTGGGGAGAGAACCCAGGAGTCCTGGCTCCCAGCCCCGCCCCCCCGCTCTAACCACTACACCCCACTGCCCTCCCAGAGCTGGGGAGAGAACCCAGGAGTCCTGGTTCCCAGCCCCACCCCCAGGCTCTAACTCCTGGACCCCACTGCCCTCCTGAGAACCCAGGGGTCCTGGCTCCCAGCCCCGCCCCCACGCTCTAACCACTGGACCCCACTCCCCACTGACTGCTGGCTAATACACAGCTGGGCTGTCAACAGGAAGGGAGGTCACTCGCAAGGATAATGCGTTCCCCAGACCTCTGAGCTCGCTGCCGGGGGAGGGAGCCGGGACTCCTGGGTTCTCTCCCTGGCTGTGGGAGGGCAGTGGGATCTGGTGGTTAGAGCAAGGGCGGGGCGGGGAGGGGCTGGGAGCCAGGACTCCTGGGTTCTCTCTCCTGCTCTGTTCCTGTGAAAATTTCAACTGTAGAGATGGAAATGGCCACTAGAGGACAGTGCCAGCCGCGGGAAAAGTCACACTCCCTATAAGGGGGTTGACGAAAGTTTTTCTCCTCGCATGAGGCTTCTTCTCCCAGCTAGAGACCCTACAATAACAAACCAACCTGCGCAGCACAGCCTACCTGAGGGGAGTGGGGTCTAGTGGTTAGAGCACGGGGAGCTGGGAGCCAGGACTCCTGGTTTCTCTCGCCGGCTCTGGGAGGGGAGCAGGGTCTGGTGGGTTAGAGTAGGCGGGTCTGGGAGCCAGGACTCCTGGGTTCCATCCCCAGCTCGGGGAGGGGAGTGGGGTGCAATGGTTAGAGCTGGGAGCCAGGACTCCTGGGTTCTCTCCTCTCTCTGGTAGAGGAGTGGGATGTAGCAGTTAGAGCAGAGGGTGGGCTGCTTGTTCGGGAGACAGCGTACGAGCCGTAATATCCACAGCTATTAATTCTCTTGCATTTAAGTCCCTGGGTTTGTACAAGTAATAGGTTACTTAGCAACCTGCTCCGCTTTCGGGAGCGAATTGTTTGTGGATTACTAATACTTGTAGAAGAGTGAGTGTGTTAATACACAATAGAAGTGAGGGGGAACAAACACATGGAGCGGCCCAAGGATTGTACATTATCTGCACAGCTCCCTATAGAAATAGACACGTATAGGTGGGAATCTTATAGATTTCACAGCTGTGTACCCAAATATACATGTATAGTTATACGTACTCTTGTCACAGCTATAGAGAGAAATATACCCGTACAGTGGTGAATATATCAGATTTCTTAGCTCCACACTGAAATATACAGAATTATCTATGAATACAACAGATTTCATAGCTATATACAAAAATATACACATTTAGCTGGGAATCTTATAGATTTCACAGCTGTGTACACAAATATACAGGTACAGCTATACACATCGATGTCACAGCTATAGAGAGAAATATACCCATATAGCCATGACTATATCAGATTTCATAGTTGAAATATATATTTATCGCCAGGAATATTATAGCTCCGTGTGGCAGGATATTTTTCCAAATCTGACCTAATCATATTGTTTATTTTTAAGCATCTTCCCCCCGCCTCCAATTTGTATCAAATTAAAATTTCACAACTCCAGGAAATGATGGGGAAGGTCAGATAAGGGAGGAGCCAGATAAAGCAGCAGGTGTTAAGATACAAGGTTAAAGCTCTGAAACCTTTAAAACAACTCGTCAATATCGGATGTCAAAATATACAAAAAGAAATCTCCCCAGAGGTAACTCCAAGATCAAGTCTCAGAGCGGTAGCTGGGTTAGTCTGTACCGGCTAGTTTCTTACTTTGCCTATCTATCAATTTCGATTACCACCACCAGAATTTTTTTCCATTGGTGGGGTGGGGGCGGCCATATGGTGAAATCTACATTTATGGACAAAAACCTGATTCTTCCTGGGTTAAGTACAGATTTCATCACGATCTTCAGAAATATACAGAAATCTCTACAGACACATGCCCATATAGCTAGGAACATCATAGATTTCCGAGCTATATATTATATAGTTCATAGATCTCTCTAGTACTATAGCTATTCGTTTTATGGATTTCACAGCCATGCGTACAGATGTACATTTTACAGATTCTATAGCTCCAGCAATATACACAGAAATCTATGATGCTGTATTCCTAGATCGGCAAAAATATTGGCACATATTATATAAGCCTGATAGGTATGTGTAGATCTAAGAATAAAATCTAATATAGATACAGCTATATACAGAAATCTGTGAGACTTACATTTCTAGATCTACAAATACAACTAGGAATTCGTATTAATTATACTACTTATGACTCGGTATGAATATATCTACCCATATCTAGGAATATAATGTAATATAGGAGCTATATGTGTCTATTTCTATAGAGATGATTACATTCTATTTATTTACACGTGTTTATGAATATTATAGTTTCCTAGAGTTTAAGGATCATTAGATTTTCCACTCTGACTTTCTTAGTCACAGGCCAGACAATTCTATCTAGTCACTCATGTCCTGAGCCCAAAGACTTCCCTTGAAGACCCTAAAGAAGAGCTCTGTTGTGTGAGCTCCAAAGCTGTCTCTCTCCCGAACAGAAGTTGATCCAATAAAAGATATTTCCTTGCCCACCTTGTCTCTTCAGTTAGAGTAAAGCTTTTCATTGCGCAGGAAACTAAATGCTTGAGAAGAGGGAAAACCGAGACCTCACCAATGCCCATGGTCCCTGCCACACCAGGTATTCCATTGAGACGCGACCAGATGATCCACCCACTTGCTAGCTCGGAGCACTGCTGACCAGTATCCTGGCTCCAGTTTTGACCAACCCCAGCTACTTCAAAGAAATGAGGAGAGTGGGGGACAACAACAAGATTGATTCCCACTAGGAAAAATAAATCCTTCCTGACCCCTCCAGGTATCTGGCTTCAGCCCTGAAGCATGAGACTGGGATAGAGTAAATTATCCTAACACAGAGCTGCAAGTGTTAGGAGCAGGTTAAGAGCAATACAGGTGATCCAAAACACATGAAGAAAAAGGGAAAAAACCAGGGAATTAATAGACTACAATATATATTGTAGCATATGATATTCCTAGATATCACACATCCAAGCATGGATACTAATTATATTGTAATATAATATTATACATTAGCTATATGTGTATAATAATATAATCTATTACAGATATACACACAAGAATATACCCATATTTAGGAATATATTATAAAAGATAAAATATAATTTAGTAATAAGTAGTATTATTAGTATAACATTATGAACATCTATGCCTAGATATGAGTATATTCTTGGGTATATAAAAATATTATAGTCCTAGACATACACATATGGCTAACATATGACATATGAACATGTTATTATGAAAATATATATGAATATTATATGAGTAGAGGTAGATATATAGCTACTATATTGTAGTACAGGATCACATTAGAGTATCTATCATACATTGTGTGTATATACTTGTATATAAATTATTCACATAGCTGAAGTTGGATATCTTAGGTCGACTCTCCTCGCTAGTGTACACCAGGCCATATATATATATATATAATATAGTGATACTCATATAGATTTAAAATAATAATAATAATTCATATTATATGAATAGATGTTTACATTCCTGTGTCTACTCATATAATAAAGTTGGAAACATAGCTATTCATATCAGATACAACTACAGCTAACTTTTTAAGAAAGAAAGAAAGAAAGAAAGAAAGAAAGAAAGAAAGAAAGAAAGAAAGAAAGAAAGAAA
>ML677523.1:285275-303342 GCA_007922305.1 Dermatemys mawii
GCCCCGTCACCGCCCAGACCCCGACCGAGATCAGGGCCCCGTCGCGCTGGGTGCCCCCCAGACCCCGACCGAGATCAGGGCCCCGTCGCCGCCCAGACCCCGACCAAGATCAGGGCCCCGTCACGCCGGGTGCCCCCCAGACCCCGACCGAGATCAGGGCGCCGTCGCGCTGGTCGTCCTGACAGCTCGCTCCCCTACCATCTGGCCCCCTCCCCAGCATCAGGGAAAGCCGCTCAGCCCCACGCCACCAGCCCCCAACGTGCGACGCCCTTCGCCAGTGGAGCCGGGTCCCTGAAAGTGCCGCAGGTGAGATCCTCCCGGGTACCCCTCCCCCATCCTCTGTCGGAAAGGGGGCAGCGCCACCCTCCCCACTGTGCACACACTGCTCCTGGACACAGGACCCCAGCCTGCCCCCTACCCCACAGCACCCCCTGCTGGCCAAGGCCGTGCTGCACGCTACCACTGCCCTAACCTCACAGCCAAGGTCAGGGGGATGGGGGACTCAGTCTTAAGCCCCACCCCTTGTATTAATCTCCGCCCTGTCTTAAGCCCCGCCCCTTGTATTAAGTTCCGCCCCCTGTCTTAAGCCCCACCCATTCCAGAGCGCGAAGGGCCCATGTGGACGCCCACCCGGGAACGACCAGAGGTGGGCTGGGCCGGTCGGGCGACTGTCCAAGCCGGCCTCTGGGCTGGGGGGGGCGGGGGAAGGACACAGATCCCTGGGCTGGGATCGGTCGGGGGAGGGCGATAAAGCAGCCCCTGAGGGTCCGGGGGGGGGCGAGACGACTCGGCAAAGGGGGAGCGAGTGGAGGCAGAGGTGGGACGCCAGCACTGACCTGACGGTTCGGGAGTTGTCCCCGTCGGACCTGCGGAGAGAGAAAGACCAGGATAAGCGACAGGCGGCCCCCCAGACCCAGCAGCCCCTTGAGCCAGCCCTCCCCCCCCACCCCCGTTGCTGCTGGGGACCAACGGGAGAAGGGAATTATTAAAGTCGCTGGGTCTGTATTCATTGTGGCTGGAACCCAGGCGTCCTGGATTGGTCGGGGGGGGGTGCGAAAGCCAGGGAGAGGAGGGTACGGCAGCTGAATCCTCACACGCAGCCCCGGCTAGACCCCCTCACATCGCCCGCAAGCCATGCCGGGGCCCCTCCCTCCCGACCCGCAGGCCCTGCGAGCCGAGCCCCGCGCTGCCCCCCACCCCAGACTGTTTCGGGGGGAGGATGGGAACGGGTTGGGGGGGGATCCAGCACATCACACCAACACCTGCCAAGCAGTGTCACAACACTGGAGACTCAGTGGTTTAGGGACAGGCCCCTGCCCCATTCCCTGCCCCCGTGAGCCAGCCAGTCCCTGCCCTGGGGCCGAGTGGGAGCCGGCATCCCCCAGAGGGGCCAGGCCCCATGTCCTACCCCCCGCACACAGTCTCTGTCAGGGGGTCTGACAGACATTAGGGGCCACTGGACAGAACCAAGCAGACACACCAAGACAGTAACCGGGGGCGGGGGGGTCAGGGGAAGAGACCAGCCCAAATTAAACTGCTCATTAACTAATGAGAGAAAAGTACGAACCCAGAGAGGAGACAGTGGGGAAGGTCCATCGTACCCAGGGGGTCCAGACAGCCAGCCCTCCCCTCCGCCCCCCCCGCTCTAACCACCAGTCCCCACTCCCATCCCAGAGCTGGGGAGAGAACCCAGGAGTCCAGTCGAGAGGCAGAGCCCGGGGCGAGCCGTGGGGGTGAGAGATGTGTTGGGCGGGTAGAGGGGGATCTGGGCTCAGATGCTGACATTAACCCACCCGCCTGGAGCCAGAGCTGGGATGTGAGAGCGGCTGAGGGGGGCCCGGACCCCCAGACATTCCTGGGGGAGCAGGGAATGGGGCCCGGGGCCTGTCCCCTCTAACGGGCCCCGATCCGGCCCCAGGGCGGGGGCTGGCTGGCTCGGGGGAGCAGGGAACGGGCCCCGATCCGGCCCCAGGGCGGGGGCTGGCTGGTTTGCAGGCGGGGGAAGGGGACGCGCTGGTTCAGGCCCAGCGGCTCTGGCCACCTGCCCCAGCGCACAGAGCCCAGCGGGGCTTTTTCCCGGGGAACAGGTGGCGCGGCGGCAGGGGCCGGGGGTCAGGCGTCATCGGCCCCCGGATCCCACCGACCGCCCCATCTGCTGCCGTTTCCCATCCTCCGGCGGGGGGGGATGGGGGGGACAAGCTGGCTCCATGCGCCTGAGATCTGAATCTCAGACCCGAAGCCCCCAGAGGGGACAGGCCCCAGCCCCATTTCCTGCCCCCCAAGCCCTCCACACCCCATTCCCCACTCTCCTGAGCCCCCCACCCTCCATTCCTGACCCCCCTGAGCCAGCCAGCGCCCCCAGGGGGGACAGGCCCCATGTCCCATTCCCTGCCCCCCACCTCTCCCGAGCCAGCAGTCCCCACCCCGGGGCCGGGTGGGAGCCGGGCTGTGATTTCGCAGGACCCAGCAGTCCACACACTGTATCTCAGCCCCCGCCCCCACCGCTCCTCCCTCCTCCGGATCTGGCCCTGTGGGGTCAGGGTGTTTTACAGACCTCCTCCGTGCTGGCAGATTAGCGGCTGCCATGTGGGATGGTAGGATAGCAACAGACTCCCAGGGACAGCTCTCCCGGTGCTGAGATGCAGCCACCTCTGGGGTGGGGCAGCTGGGGAACAGCTGCACATAATGTTGCACGGGGACAGCTCCCTTACTGCTAAGATGCGGCCACCTCTGAGGTAGGGCAGCTGAGGTACAGTTCCACCGTAGTTTGGGACAGGAAGTGGAGCAGAAACCTGTCTGCCCCCATGAAAATGCAGAGGAGGCAGCAGGACTCTCCTGACCTGGGATTTGGCCCGGATGCCTGGGTTCAACCCGTCCTCCTGGGGAAAGGCAGAGGAAGTGAAGTATCCCAGACAGCACAGGCTGGGCTGAGAATGAGAAGGGCAGTGTAACCCCTGGGCCGGATTCTGATCTCTGCTCCCCGGGGCCAGGCCGGACACCGCCCAACCGTCAGGATGCAAATGATCTTATCTGAATTCGTCCTTAGCTGGGAGCCAGGACGCTTGGGTTCTCTCTCCAGCTCTGGGAGGGGAGTGGGGTCTAGTGGTTAGAGCAGAGGGGGCTGGGAGCCAGGACTCCTGGGTTCTCTCCCCAGCTCTAGGAGGGGAGTGGGGTCTAGTAGTGTGGGGGGGAGGGCTGGGAGCCAGGACACCTGCGTTCTCTCTCCAGCTCTGGGAGGGGAGTGGGGTCTAGTGGTTAGAGCGTGGGGGGGGGGCTGGGAGCCAGGACTCCTGGGTTCTTTCCCCAGCTCTAGGAGGGGAGTGGGGTCTAGTGGTTAGAGCAGAGGGGGCTAGGAGCCAGGACTCCTGGGTTCTCTCCCCAGTTCAGGGAGGGGGGAGCACAAGCCCCTGCATTCCCCCGCCCGCCCCCTCAGCGCTCGCACTCCGGGTTCTGGTGAACACCTCGGCGCAGAGTGGGCGGTAAAAGCAAGACAGATTTGTGCTGCTTTAAGTCATTTGCAGCAGCATCCAAACCACGTTGCTAATTTCTGAGCTGCGGGAGGGGGCGGTGCTGGGAAGAGAAGAGAACACGCGGCTGGAGCCATCAATTCCCACCTCGCACGCCCCACACGGCTCTGCCCGGCACAGCCCAGCCTGCGGGGCTGGGGGAGGGTCCCCAGAGCCTCGCTCAGCCTGCAGAGCTGGGGAAGGGTCCCCAGAGCCTGCAGAGACCCCCAAAATCCCCAGGACCTCCACGCTCACCGGACCCTCCCCAAAGTTTGCGAAGCACATCCAATCACTGCAAGGGATGTTAGAGCCTCACACAAGCTTGCCAGGATCCCCAGATCCCCAGACCCACCCCAAGATCACCAGATCCCCCATGAGATCACCAGATCCCTGTCAAGATCACCAGATCCATCCCCCAGAACACCAGATCCCATGTGGGATCACCAGACCCACCTCAAACATGCCAGAACCTCCATAAGTTCACCAGATCCACCCTGAGGTCACCAGATCTCCCATGACATTGCCAGATCCCCCATGAGATCACCAGATCCACCCCAAGGTCACCAGATCCTCTCCCAAGCTTGCCAAGTCCCCAAAGTCCCTGTCCACGGGGATCACCAGATCACTCCAGCTCACGCTGGCCCCGGCCTAGGAGGAGATTCCCTACAGAAGTGTGTGTGTGGGGGGGATTTTAGCGCCGGGGATGTTTTGGAGAGACAAACGGAAGCACAGACCAGCCCCCTAGACCGGAGAACTGACCAGGCAGGGGAAGGAGCTGGGCCTAGGATGAGCTGACGCGAGGCCGGGATCCCTTCAGAAGCCAAACTGCAGCTGGAATCAGAGTCCTAACTGGACCTTAAAACAATGGAACCCAGGAGTCCTGGCTCCCAGGCCCCCCTGCTCTAACCACTAGATCTCACTCCCCTCCCAGAGCCAGGGAGAGAACCCAGGAGTTCAGGAGAACCCACGCAAGGCCTTGCTACCCCCCATGACCCAAGCCCCATGCTCTTACACGTGACACTTTGCTCCCCACTCCCTGTGGAGCGGGTGGGATCTGACCATCCCTCTCCATGCACCACTAACCAATCCAGGCTCCAGTACCCCATCATCCAGACTTCTTCCACCCCATTAGCCATGTTCTCCGGGGGTGGAGGGGAAGGAGAAGGGACCAGGGGTACCAGGATGAAGCAGATCTACAGATGGAGACAGCCCGCACATGCATTGGGGTTAGGTTCTAGATCCCCCTGCTGCCTAGGGAGTCCAGAGCACGTTCTAGCTCCCTCCTCCTAGTAGCTGTATCAGGAGCAGGTTCTAGTTCCCCTGTTTGGCAGGGTGTCTCTAGAACCCTCTGGGGCTTGGAGTCCCTGGTGCAAGATCTCAAACCTCCCCCTCCCCCATTGCCGGGAGTGTTGTGCCAGCTCTAGAACCCGCCTGCTGCTAGACAGGGCAGGACTGTGTTCTAGAACTGCCAGGAGTGGCAAAAGTAGATGTAGAAGTGCTGGGTGGCTAGGTGCACCAGAGTTCGTGCTCTATGAGGTCCGTGCTGCTCTAGAGCCCCCGTGGTACTAGGCATGTTGGGACCGTGATCTAGAAACCAGCTACTAGTCCTCATGAATGTAGACGTACTCTGAGTGTCTCTAGAACATCCATATAAGGGGCCCAGGCTCGGAAACCCCAACTTCCAAAGCTCCCCCCACTCCTTGATGCATTAGGGTGTCACCTCTAGAACTTCTTGCTATCAGACATGAGGGTGGCTCCCGACCCACCTGCTTCTAGGCACAACAGGGAAGACGCCAAGGCCCACCGCCCCCAGTCTAGACAGGTCAGAGGAGCAGGTTCTAAAGCCCCCCTCTGCTGGGAACAGACTCTAGAACTGCTGCTTCCAGAGGCACCGTGAGATGCCCAGAATATCCCTGCTTCCAGACGCCTCCCCCCAATGCCAGGGAGGCAATAGTGGGGAAAATAGAGGTATCTAGAGCAGAGAGCCTGTATCTAGACAGGGTAACGTAGCCAGAACAGGGAACCAGGCCATAAGCTGGGAGCTCTAGATCAGGGGTCAGAGCAGAGATCCAGAGGGACCCAGAGCAGTGTGAATCCAGGATCTAAAGCAGGGAAGAGAGAGATCCAGAGCAGGACACTCCAGCATCTAGAGTCTAAGACTCCTAGAGCACGGGAGACTGATCCAAAGCAGCTCTCCCAGGTGATCTAGAGCAGGGTGGATCGATAACTTAGCACAGGTGGGGGGAGAGATCCAGCATCCAGAGCAGGGGGAGATGGCTCTAGAGCAGAAACCGGAGCAAAGAGGCCCAAGGATCCAGAGCAAAGCAGAGATCCAGGCCTGGGGACCCCATGGGATCTAGACCAGGGGTGGGTTCTAGAGCAGGGGCACCGCTCCTTACTTTCTCTGCAGGGTGGTGGCGGGGCTGTTGCTGGCGCTGGTGCTGTGCCCCCCGCCAGCTCCGGGACTGGAACTCCGCGACACGCCCCGGCTCAGCGGGCCCCGCTCCCTCTCCCGGGGCGGGCGGGGGTACTCCCGCTCCTTGTCTCGGTTCTGGTGGGGACCACTCCGCTCCCGGACGGAACCGCCGTCGCGGTGGAGCTGGCATTGGTCACGGTAGTGACCGTCCCGGTTCTGGTAGGGCCCCTCGCGGTTCGGCTCCCGCTCCTTGTCCCGGTTCTGGTACTGCCCGTCCCGCTCCACGCGGTTCTGGTACTGCCCTTCCCAGTTCTGGTACTGGCTGTCCCGCTCCGGGCGGTTCTGGTACTGCCCGTCCCGGTCGGACCGGTTCTGGTACTGTCCTTCCCGGTCGGACCGGTTCTGGTACTGGCTGTCCCGCTCCGTCCGGTTCTGGTACTGTCCTTCCCGGTTCTGGTACTGCCCGTCCCGGTCGGACCGGTTCTGGTACTGCCCGTCCCGGTCGGACCGGTTCTGGTACTGTCCTTCTCTCTCTGTCCGGTTCTGGAACTGCCCCTCCCGCTCCGGCCGGCCCGGGAACGGCCCCTCTCTCCCCCGACTCGGCGGCTCCCGGTTCTCCTCCCGCAGATCTCGGTTCTCCTGGCTCAGCCGCTCCAGCTGCCCCTCCAGCTCCTCGATCCGGCGCCGCTGGGTCTCCAGCAGCTTCTGCTGGCTCTCGATGATGTTGTTCAGCTCCAGCAGATACTCCACGGCCCGGTTCGGGCTGTCGGCACCGGGCGCCCCGGGGCCCCCCTCCATGGAGAGGGACGCCCGCAGGAGGCTGCGCCCGGAGCCGTGCGCCCTGCGACCCGCAATGATGGAGCGGGACTGGGGCGGGGGGGCCCCTGGGCCCGCCCCGCGCTGCCTCTGGCCCCGGCCCGGCGGCGGGGGGCTGCAGGGTCCCGGCCGGAGCCGTGCGGGGAGCCCCGGGGGGGCCGCCCCGGCTGCTGCCTCCGCCGAGCGACGGCAACCGGAGCGCCCGCCCGCCGCAGCGCACAGCCCACTGCGCACTGCCGGCGCGGCGCGCCGCCCTGCGAGCCCCGGCGAGCCCGAGCCTGGGGGGGGGCCCCCGAGCCGGCCGTGCCGGGGGGGCGAGCTGGCCCAGGCTGGGGGGGAGTCAAGGGGGGAGCCCCGAGTCCCGCCGGGGGGAGCGAGCCTGGGAGAGGGGGGACACTGAGCCGAGGTTGGGGGGGTCAGGAGGGAAGCCCCAGGTTGAGATGGGAGGTGGGTAGGGGGCACAAGGAGGGGGCTGAGCTGGGACTGACTGGGGGGAGTCCCCAGCTGAGCCGGGGATCCAGGCTGGGGCTGATTCAACCAGGCCTGGGCCCACAGCTGGGGGTCAGGGGCTGCCCTGGCTCCCAGGGTGAGTCCTCAGCCATGCCCCACGGCCTCGGGGCCGGCCGGCCACAGAGGGACTGGGCCCGGGGCTCTGTGCCAGGGGAAGAAGGGATCAAATCTGGCACCCTGGGGTACCTTAGACACCGAGTGATTTCCACGGCCGTAGGGGGCGTAGGAGGCCGGCTGGACAGGGTAAACTGAGGCATGGGCCCAAAAACACGAGACAGGTAGAGTGCTGGGCGCCACCCCCCTCCCAGAGCCCAGGAGAGAACCCAGGAGTCCTGATGCCCCCTCCAGTTTGTCCTCACAGATGTTGGGTAGCTGAGGCCCTGGCCTGGCTCCCAGGGGCCAGAGTCTGACCCAGGGCCCAAGGGGAGAGAGGGGAAGTCCAGGGTGGAGCGAGGCAGCCAGGCCAGGGGAACCCAGCTCCTTCCTGCCCCTCCACCCCCAGGGACTGTTTAATTAATAAGACCCAATTAATAAATCAGTCTCCTGTTTCTAATGTACCTCAGCCGCGTCCCATCACCACCCTGGGAAACCACCAGACAAACCGTGTGCGGAGAGAGCTCGCCCGGCGCTGAGATGCAGCCACCTCTGGAGTGGGGAACAGCCCCATATAACACCCCCCGGGGAGGGCTTGTCCGGCACTGAGATGCAGCCACCTCTGGTTTCCAGAGGAGAGTGCTCCCTGCCGAGCCCCCTGACCCACTCCCCATAACACAGCGCCCCCCAGCGCCCAGCCCAGCCTGCCAGGGGAGAGCGGCCCCTGCCCCCCACAGCACAGCCCCAATCTACCTCCCAGCCCCAAATCCCTGATTCCTCCCCCCCGGCACCCTTGACCCCCCAAACCCATGTCCCTCTCTGCCCCCCTTTCCGCAAGTACTGAGCCAGCTGCCCGGCTTTGCCTGTGTGTGTGTGGGGGGGGGCAGCCATTTTAAACCCCCCCCCCCACACACACACATCAGGGCCTGGTCCCATAGAATCAGCACTGGCTGTGGGCGGGGGGAAGCCAAGGCAGGGTGGGCATGTGTTTGTGGGGGGATATGACAGGACTAGCCGCCCCCCCACAAATACCCAGACTCATCCCAAGCATAGTGCATGGGAAACTGAGGCACAAATACAGAAGGTGAATGTGCCAAAATGAGGAGTCCTGACTTCCAGCCTCCCCCTCCCCCCCGCTCTAACCCCCAGACCCCAATCCTCTCCCAAGGCCAGGGAGAGAACCCAGGCGTCCTGGCTCCAGCCCCTCATACACACATGCCAGGATCAGGGTCCGAGTGGCTGATGGGAAAAGTGAGTTCAAAGGTTATGCCCACCCCCAGTATACCCTCCCCACCCCCAGCCCATAGCTTATGCAGAGGCCCTGTTACCACAGAAACAAAATGCAAATAACTTTACTGCTAATTAGGGTTTTAACCCTTAACCATTGCCGTTAACCACGGCAAAGGGACAGCTCCCCTGCTGCCGAGATGCAGCCACTTCTGGGGTGGGGCACCTGAGGAACAGCCCACAGGGAGAACTCATCCACTGTTGAGATGCAGCCACCTCTGGAGTGGAGCAGCTAGAGGACAGCTGCACAAAACACCACACAGCGATGTCTCACCCAATGCAGCCACCTCTGGGGTGGTGCGGTCAGGGAACAGCCACATAACGCCGCATGGGGAGAACGTACCCAGTGTCGAGATGCAGCCACCTCTGGGGCAGGGCAGCAGGGGAAGAGACCCACATACCACCACCCGATGGCTTGCTGAACACTCCTGGGACTTCTGTCGGGGGGAATGTATCACTGGGGACCCCCTCATTCCCCATATACTCCTCCCCTGCGGAGCTCGGGTTGACGATAATTGACTCCAATCCACCCTCATGTTTCAAGGCGCCAGGGGGTTGCCGGGTGGGGTCAGGCAGGTTATTTGGGTCCGTCCGCCCCCAGGTTGCCCTGGCGCCAGGGAAGTGGACAGGGGACCCTGAGCCACTGCAGGGCGCCGGTAGGGGAGGGTTAGACGAGCAGGGAGCTGGCAGCACGTGGCTGGTCTCACTTGATTTCCTGCCACCACACAGATCTAGGGCAGGGTTGGCACTTTCTGGTACCCCTGGCCCATGCCCGGCCCTCATCTCCGTGCCCTGAAGGCTCTGGTCTCAAGGGGGGGTGGGGGGATGTCAGACCCACAGGCCCAGCCTGCCCCACATCTCCCAGACCAGACCCCAGTACCCCTCCCTGTCAGATCAGCACCCCCATTTTGCACACCTCCCATCACAGCCCCCTGGCTGGTACCCAGGGCCCCCCTGGCAGGGGGATACGCACCCACAGAGCAGGTCTGATCCCCTCCAGCAGGGGGCGCACACAACCCCCACACCCCAAAGATCTATCTACTAGCCGTCCAGGGAAGGGGAAAATCTGGTTTATTTTGTTGCAAAAAGACACATTCCACAAACACACAGAGATGGGACTGGGAAAGCAAGAGCCCGATGCCCCCCCCCCCCCCCACCCCCCCCCCCCCCCCAATTCCAGCCCTATCGGGGTTAAAACTCCCAAGCGTGATCCCCCCGGAAGGCTGGTTTTAAAAAGCAAGTTAAATAGCATGATTCTAAAAATAGCATCAGAGAGGTGGGGGGACTTAAGGGCCCCCCCCAGGATAAAACCGCTACCCACAGTTTTGTAGGAGACAGGTGGCCCCCAACCTTAGGGACAGGGGGGTTAGTGCCCCCCCCCAGGATTCCACTGGCAGAGACAATGAAATGGTTAAAAATAAATGGGGGGAGGTGTTAACCCATCCTCCCCCGCCCCGTGGCGGCGTCCGGCCGGCTCTATTGCTCGTTGGGGTTCGGGTTGGCATCGGGGTACTTGGTGAGGTCAAAGGTCAGCACTTTGCTGATCACACAGTCCCCTTGCTGTGGAAAGAGAGGGGGGAAATGGGGGGTGGGGGGTTAAAGTAGGATCAAGGGGGGGGGTTACTTCTCCCCAACTGAATCTGTGCTCCCCCCACCAGAGGCTGAGCCTGTGGCCCCGCCCCCCCCAAATCCCAGCCCACTCCCCGCGCTTCTGCCCTCCCCGCAATACCCTGTGCCCCCTGGCCCCGGATACAGGCACCCAGACAGCCAGGCCTCCCGTGCCCCGCTCTTGGGGGCTGGCTGGCTGGGACAGCGCCCCAAACCCCAGCAGAAAAGTGGGGGGCAGCCCCCCACCGTACCTCAGGGTAGACCCCAATCAGGCTCTCGGCCTTGGTGTAGAATTCCTCCTTCAGCGAGATGACGATGGCCTGGAAGTTGCAGGTCGATTGCTCTTTGATGTAGTTGGCTACCTGTGGGGGGTATGGGGGGGGTGTCAATGGGGTCCCCGAAAGCCCCCAGTCCACCCCTGCCCCTCACATCCCCAGCTCTCGACCTTTCTCCCCGAAACCTTCTCCGTCGAGTCCCCAGCCCCCAAATCTCTGCCCCATCACCCCCAAATCCCATGTCCCCCAAACCACTTCCCTTTCCTCTACCTGCCCCCCCCCGAGCTTCCCTCCCATCACATGCCCCACGGAGGCCCCCCGCTGTCTCCCCCTCAGCCCCACACACCTTCCCGATATTGGTGTTGTCCAGCGCGGCGTCAATTTCGTCCAGCACAAAGAAGGGGGCAGGTTTGTAGCTGAGGAGGGAACGGAGATGAGGGAGTTCGCCAGTGACCCTGCCCCACAGCCCCTCTGTGCTCTAACCACTAGACCCCACTCCCTTCCCAGAGCTGGGGAGAGAACCCAGGAGTCCTGGCTCCCAGCCCCCCGCTCTAACCACGGGGCCCCAGCGTCCCTACCTGTGGATAGCAAACAGAAGTGCTAAGGCTGCTACAGTTTTCTCCCCTCCGGACAGGTTGTCCATGGGCCGGAACCGCTTGCCGGGGGCCACGCAGTTGTAATTAATTCCATCCAGGTAGGGCTCCTCGGGGTTCTCCGGGCCCAGGAACGCCTAGAGAAGGATGGGGGGGGGGGGGGGCAGTCGGGGGGGGGGCCTGCAGGAGGCGGCGCCTCCAGCCCCAGCATCCCCAACGTTCAGATTAAAATAACCCAAAGTTTCTAGCCCTCATGAACAGGGAGAAAAGCTCAAAAGGCCATGGTGCCTGAGTCTGCTGAGAGCCTGAGCCGATTGCTCACAGAGGTGTGAACGGCCCCATGCATCTCAATGTGGGGTTAACTCCCAACCCAGCATGGGGTCGGGGCGGAGCCAAAGAGGGACCCAGACAGGGGCAGAGCTCACCTGGGCGCTGCTGTTCCGCGACAGAGCCTTGTAGATCTCGTCGATGTTCGTGGCCACGGACTCGAAGCAGGCGTTGAACCGGTCAAATCGCTCCTTCTTGATCTGCTCAAATGCCTGCTTGGCTTTCTTGGCTCGCTTCCGGGCCGCCTCGAACTCTGCGGGGTGGGGGACGATGAGTGGGAACCCAGGCGTCCGGGCTCCAGTCCCTCCCCACTGTAACCACTACATCCCACGCCCCTTCCAGAGCTGGGAGAGAACCCTGGTGTCCTGGCTCCCAGCCCCCCGGTGCTAGCCCCTCTTCCCCGGGCTGGGACCCAGGTGTCCGGTACCGTCGGAGGTCTCCTGGAACTTGTCCCGGACACTCTCCAGCTTCTCCATGGCCTTCATGTTGGGGGCGGCGATGCGCTGGAGGACGCTCTGCTGCTCGTTCAGCTTCTGCTGCAGCTGGTTCATCTCCTGCTTGATCTCGTCCTCCGCCTGGGCATCCTGGGGGGCGGGGCACAAAGGGGGGCTGGAGCCAACAACTCCGGCCCCACCCACCTCCCTCCATGGGCCCATCAGGCCCCATACTACAGCTTCCCCCCGGACTCAGAGGAAGATGCAATTGATAACAGCAGGAGGAGCATCTTCCTGGCCCCACCCCCAATCAGTTAGGGAGGCGGGGCTTGTGCCCTGGAGGGTGGACAGTGGAGACTTGAGAACCCTCCATTTTACAACCAAGCGATTGTCTCCATGGAGACCCTCATTGACCAACAAACCCTCCCCAACCTCACCCAGTGGCAAGGAGTCCCGCAGCGGAATCTGGGCCAGATCACTGCAGCAGATCCCTAGTGGTGGGGAATTCCTCAGGCTTGGGAGTCCTGCCCCCAAGCCCTTTGCGTGGGATCTTCAGTGGCAGGGAGTTCCACAGGCCCTGCCCACAGGAATCCCGCCCCAAGCCCTGTGTACAGGATCTCCAGTGGCGGGGAGTTCCGCAAGCCCTGCCCATGGGAGTCCTACCCCCAAGCCTTATGCGCGAGATCTCCAGTGGCAGGGAGTTCCGCAGGGCCTGCCCACGGGAATCCCGCCCCCAAGCCCCGTGCGTGGGATCTGCAGTGGCGGGAAGTCCCAAAGGCCCTGCCCACAGGAGTCCTGCCCCCAAGCCCTGTGCGCGGGATGTCCAGTGGCGAGGAGTCCTGCCCCCAAGCTCTGTGTATGGGATCTCCAGTGGCAGGGAGTCCCGCATGCCCTGCCCAAAGGAGTCCTGCCCCCAGGCCCTGTGCACGGGACCTCCAGTGGCGGGGAGTTCTGCAGGCTCTGCCCACCTTGAGGTCCTCGGACAGGTCGCTGTAGTCGATCTCGATCAGGGCCTCCCGGGCGTACATGTTGGAGGTGCGCTGGGAGCTGCTGACGGGCTCCTCACCGTGCGCCCCACCCTGGGAGGGAAGAGTTGGAGGGGGGGGAGTGAGTGAAGAAGGGAACAGGAAGGACAGAGCCCTCCCCCTCTACAGCCCCCTCCTGCTCACTGCCCCATAGTGCCACTCACCCTTTGAAACCCCCTCCCTCCCCGCTTCCCAGAGCGCCATGGCCTCCCCCGAGCCTCCCCCACTCCAGCTTCCATTTGTACCCCCCCCAACCGCCTGCTCCCCGCGGCTAGTCCCCTCCCCGCCCAGAGCACCACGGCCCCCATTTGCACCCCCCCAGCCCCCACCTCCTCCTGGCTGATGTCGTCCATGGTGCCCTTGGAGAGGGGCAGTTTGATGTCCTGCATCTTGCAGGCCTGCAGCAGGTTGTGTCGGTCGCTGCGCTTCTGCTCCAGCTTCGTCTCGATGGCCGTCACCTCCTTCTGCAGGTGGGTCATTTCCCTGCGGGCCGGGGGGCAAGCCTGGGGTCACTGGCTGGCCCCCCCTCCAAGGGACGTCTGTCATGTGCCGGCCCCACCCACCTCCACCAGCCCCAAACCCAATGGGCCCCGCCCCCAATGCAGAGCTACCACGGATTGGCCCCGCCCCTTCCCCACCCCAATGGGGGGGTCTATCATTCACTGACTCCGCCCACCCTCCCAGCCCCACCCCCACTGCACCTGAGTCAGTGGCCCCGCCCCTCCCAGCAGCCCCACCCCCACCCCCAATGGGCCCAAGTTAATCTTGGGCCCCGCTTCCAATGGAGAGCTATCAATAGAGGCCCCATCCTCTCCCCCACACCCACATGGAGGGTGGTGGGAGACAGGTGGCGACTGGCTGTCACTCGCCCCGAGGGCTGTCACTCACTTGTTGGCCCCGCCCAGCTTCTTGCGGATCTCCTCCATCTCGTGGTTCTTGTCGTTCACCTCGGATTTCTTGGCCAGGTGCTGGTTCTTCAGGTCCTGCAGCTGGGCCATGGTCTCATCGATGATCTTCATGTGGCGCTGCTCCTCCTGCCAGGGGAGGGGGGAGTGAGCCCCGCCCACCAGGGGCAGAGCCCCACCCACCACCGCCCACATGGCTCCTCTTGGACAGGGGGCAGAGGAAAGAGCCGCCCCGCCCACCCGCCTACCACACCCCAACACTGCTGGTAGCTGGAGAGGGAGCCCCACCCTCCAACCCAGCATCCCCCCACCCCTCCCAGCCCCAGATCCCCCGGTACCTTCTTGAGCTTCTCGATCTCGGCCTCGTCCTTCTTCACGGTCTGCTCCCACATGTGCACCTTCTCCTGGTCCTCCTTCAGCTGGTTCTTCTCGAAATCCAGCTGGATCCCCAGCCGCGTCTTCTGGTTCTCAAACTCCAGCCTGGGAGCCGGGGGTTGGGGTTGGGGTCAGAGTGCAGGGTTCTCCCCTCCCCATCCCCTCCAGGGGGCACCAGCTCCCATCTGGACCCAGGACAGGGAGTGGCTGGCTCACGGGGGCAGGAATGGGACACAGGGCCTGGCATTTCCAAGGGGCACCAGCTCCCATCCAGCCCTGGGGCAGGGACTGGCCCCTCCAGGGGGCACCAGCTCCCATCCAGCCATGGGGCAGGGAGTGGCTGGCTCAGGGGGGCAGGGGCCTGGCCCCTCTCAGGGGCGCCAGCTCCCATTCAGGCTGGTACCTTTTCTTGGCAATCTCGTTCTGCCGCTTCACTTTCTCCTCCTCAAACTCCCGGATGTTCCTCACCCCGATCTCCCGGCAGAATTCCTCGAACACCTCGTCCTCCACCTGCCCACGGGGGAAGAGGCAAAGGTGTTGCTGTTAGACCCTGACTGGGGGGTGCCCCTTCCTTGGCCCCATCTGACAGCCCCAATTCCGGGTCCTGAGCAACCAACTCAGAGTCACCCAGGGGCCTCAGACACCCCCCACAGCAAACGGATCTTCCCTCCCTGTGGGCAGGAGCGGAGCTGGGAGCATAGCCACAAACTACAACCCCCAGGATGCAGCACAGCAGCGCTGCAGGGCAATGCCACCTGGACTACATCCCCCACAATGCACTGCAGCAGATTATCCTCAAACTATGACACCCCACCTATGATCACCACACTGCTGGGCCACCTAGTGGCGCATAACCCCCACAATGCATTGCAGCGGGGGGATAGGCCAACACAATGCCACAATGCATTGAACATGTCCCCCACAATGCACTGCTTCCAGGGCACAGCATGAACTACATCCCCCACAATTCACAGCTTCCGGCGTTCCCCACCCCAACCTTCACTTCCCGCTCACCTGATTCATCTTCTCCTTGAGGTCCTTCATCTCCCGCTCCCGGCTCTGGATGATTCGCTTGATGTCGTTGATGCGGGGCCCGAAGTTGGCCAGTTCGCTCTCCAGTTTCGACTTCTCCTGCAGTGGGGGGTGGGGGAGACAGCCAGGTGGGGGATCGGCCTTCCTCCCCCCCCGCCGGCCATTTCCAGACCCCCCTACCCCAGCAGGCCCCCTGCAGCCCCGATCCTGCCCCCGCCCCACAGCAGGCCCCACACAAGTCCCAAGGATGTTTTACAGCCCCAACCCCCACCCGTAGAGCCCGTCGACGCCACCTCCCAGACACAGATGTCTGGGTACAGGGGGTGGGTGGGGGCCGAGATCCCACGATCCAGTCACACCCCCACCCACCCCACCCGAATGGCCAAGTCGACCGTACCTGGAGATTCAGGGCGAGGTGACGGGTCTTGGTCTGTTCCAAGTCGCTCTGGGAGTATTTCAGCCGCATCTGCAGCCCGTGGGCCTGGGACTGTACCTGCCGCAGCTCGGCCTCTTTGCGCTTGGCCTTCATTTGCTCCTAACAGGCACAAGAGAGGATTTTAACAACAGTCTGATTGATCACCGGGGCAGAAATGCAGCCACCTCTGGGGAGGGGCAGCTGAGGAACAGCCACGCATAACATTGCACAGGGAAGGCTCACCCGGGACTGAAATGCAGCCACCTCTGGGGTGGAGCAACTGGGGAACCACCACACGTACCATTGCACAACACGGAGCTGCTTAGCACTGACTGCCAGGAGAGCACCCCCTACTGCATCCAACCCCCAGCCTCCCTCACCTTTAACTCCTCTGTCAGCCTCTCCTTCTTCTCCTTCAGCTTATCCACGGCCTTCTCATCCCAACGCCGGGCCTTGGCCTTCAGGTCGCTGGCGCCTCCGGAGATCACCCCCGACTTCTGGAACAGGGTGCCGTCCAGGGCGACCGTCTGCAGGGGCGAGAGCATGGCTGGTCAGCACACGGCTCCTGGGACACCCCGGGCACGGCCCCCCGCACCACGGGGGCTAGACGAAATGACCAGCAGGCGGGAGGGAAAGACCGTCCTCAAAGACTCCGGGTCGCTGTCAAACCGGGGGCTTGACCCAGGCTGGTGCAAATCGTCACGGACGAGTGGAGCGATGGCGCGGACAGCGGGCCAATGAAATCTGCGGCCGAGCCGGGGGCACCAGTTCGCAGGGCAGGATTAGGGTTATAAAAAAAAAACCAAACAAAACCACCCCACACCACGACAAATTGGAGCCTGGGTCTGAATTCATCAAGGTGCCAGGACACCTGGGTTCTCTCCCCAACTCTGGAAAAGAAGTGGGGGGGGGGTAGATGCTAGGACTCAGGGTCTAGTGGGTTGGGGGACAGGATGCCTGGGTTCTCTCCCAAGTTCTGGGAGGGAAAGTGGGGTGGGGGTCTAGTAGGTTGGGAGGCAGGATGCCTGGGTCCCTGGCTCACCTTGTGTCGCTGGTGGCCCCCAAAGGCGATGCGCCGGGCGTCCTCCACGTTGTCGCATACGAGGGCGTTCCCGCAGGCGTACTGCAGGGCCTTCTTGATGTGGGGGGGCTCATAGCGGATCACGTCGATCACCAGCTTGGCCCCCTTCAGCTCCCGCAGCTTCTCGTCCGTGGGCTTCACCTGCGGGGGACGGGGAGAGATTGCGGGGGGTGGGGGTGATCATAGAGCAGCGGGGAGAGGGAGGGACGTTAACCAGGAACCTCTGGCCACCAACTGGCAGAGCCCCCGGAAAAGGTGCATCCAGCTAACATTCCCAGGGTCACCCATTGGCATCCTGCGGCAGTGAGTTCCCCAGGTTGATGGACTATGTTCTCTTTTGTTTGAGTTAAACCTGCTGCCCGTTCATTTGAGCGGGTGACCCCTGGTCCCCGTGTTACAGGACGGGGTGAATGACGCGTTGTCCACACCAGTCACGTGCCCCTCTCAGTCGTCTCTTTCCAAACAGTCCTGGGCTTTTTAATCGCTCCTCACATGTTCCAGCCCCTAATTATTTCCAGTGTCTTTCTGTGCCCTTTTCCCAATTCTAATACATCTCCTGAGAGACGGGGAGCCCAGATCTGCCCCCGGCATTCAAGACACCCAGGGTTCATAGAGCAGCATGGTGATATTTTCTGTCTTATTCCCCATCCCTTTCGGGACGGCGGCCGCACACAGGGCGGGTGTTGGCTCAGAACGACCCGGGGGAAATCGCCGCTGACAACTGGGACAAACCGCAGCCCGTTGACGAAGGAAAGACAAAGCCTGGGGCGGGTACGTCCCGGGCCGCGAAGAGCTGGGCCGCAAGGCGAACCGGCGCCGTGGCTGTCTGGGGACAGGGAGCCCCGAGCGCCGGAGAGGTCTGGGGGAGCGGCTTTGCGAAATGAATGTCCGGTCGATCAGCACGGCTGGGAGGAGCTGAAAGGAACTCCTGGGAGCCAGGGGGCCGGCGCGGGCCGCATCACTGGGGGCATATCAGAGCGGCCAGGGGCCGGGCACTCGAGGGGCAGACAGTGGGGGAGTTCGCCCATAGGGGGCACTGCAGGCCGGGGTGGGGAAGCTCGCCCGTAGGGGGTGCTGCAGGCCGGGGTGGGGTCGCCCCCAGGGGGCCCTGCAGGTGGGGGGGGGGCCTCACCTCCAAGTAGTCCAGGGGGAGGAAGGTCTCCGGCTCGCCCCGCTGCTCCTTGATATACTGGATGCAGTCCCGGCCCGTCTTCTCTGAGTCCACGATGATGGCGTCCATGTTCTTGCCCAGCACCTTGGTGACGGCGATCTGGTATTTCTTCTGCGTGGGCTGGCAGAGGTCGATGAGCCGCCCGTACTGGGGAGGGGACGGGGGGTGAGCGGGGCAGGGACCCCCACTGCCTGCTGG
>ML677523.1:323342-335416 GCA_007922305.1 Dermatemys mawii
CCCCTCTTCTCAGGCTCATCATGGTGTAGCCCAGCATAGCTCTGCCCCGCCCTCATGTGGTCTCTTCTATCCCAATCCCCCCAGCATTGTGTGGAATGGTCTCTACCACCCACGAGAGTACAAGACCTCCAGACACCACTCTTGGTGGAAGACAAGTGTAAAATGGTTTCTCCCAACCCACCCCCCTCCAATTCTGCAGAATGGTCTGTCCCAAGCACAGCCTCACAGTGGTCTCTCCTGCCGACGTGGTAGCAGCGGCCTCCAACCCTGGGGAGCTGCCTAATGATCTCACCCATCCTGTGGTGCCCCGCTCCTAGAATGGTCTCACCCTGCCCCCTCCTCACACCGCCCTGCTCCCGTAGCTGACCCTGCTGGTTACCTTCACGCTCCTCAACACCGCTGCCATCTTACTGCCGCTCGACGCCCCGCCCCTTACACAGGGGCCGGCCAATCAGAGGCAAGGCCGCTCTTAAAGGGGAGGCAGCCGCTATTTAATAAACAGGGGCTATTAATCCTCAGGAGCGAGGGGCTCTTAAAGGAGAAGGCGCAGGGAGATATTAAAGGGAAAGAGGGAGGAAAAAATGAACAAAGCCATTAAAGGGGAGGGCGGGGTAAAGAGGCTGGGAACCAGGACTCCTGGGTTCTCTCCCAGGCTCTGGGAGGGGAGTGGGGTCTGGTGGTTAGAGCCAGGGGGCTGGGAGCCAGGACTCCTGGGTTCTCTCCCAGGCTCTCGGAGGGGAGTGGGGTCTGGTGGTTAGAGCCAGGGGGGCTGGGAGCCAGGACTCCTGGGTTCTCTCCCAGGCTCTGGGAGGGGAGTGGGGGCTGATGGGTTAGAGCAGGGTGGGTTGGGAGCCAGGACTCCTGGGTTCTCGCCCCAGCCCTGGGCAGGGAAGGCATAAAGAGGTTGTTTGTCCTTTTATAACTTTCCACACTGCCACCCCCCACCCCTGCCATCACCAACAGACACAGGCTGCGGGGGGAGGGGCTGTAGCCATTTATTTACATTGTTTTATACCATATTGCTTTACAAAGTGCCCAGGAGCAAGGGACTGTTGAAGTCCCAGCAGCCATCTTGGAAGCTGGCATGGCGGGGTCCCACTGTCCTATCTCCTTTCATCCCCGCCCCTAAACCTGCTGGTTCTGGAACAGTGCTCCAGAAATGACGAGTTCTGGGGTCACCCACACACAGTAGATGCCAGAGTTGATCTAGAACCCAGCCCCACCACTCCAGAAGTAGCTCAACTTGCTCCAGAGCTCACAGGCTACATCACGCTGGAAATCACTGGCTGCTCTGGAATCAACCCCCACCTCTGCAGTAAACACCCCCTGCCCACTCTAGAACTGTCTCGGTTGGGTCTAGGACCCCAGGGCCTCCCTCCAGCTCACACAGTAAACCCTGCTCTCAAACCCCGTGCATCTAACTCCGGGTCCCATATGGATTCTGGCTCTAGAGCCCATTAGGCTCCAGAACCCACTTTGCAGGGTCACTTCAGTGTCACTTCTGATCCAGTTTGAACTCCTAGAACTTTTTTAAAACCTTGCTTTAGAACCCATTGCTCATACTCCATGTCCCACATAAAAGTTCACTCTAGAATGGTGTGGTTTCACTCTAGAACCCACTTTGAGGCCTCCTTGAGAACCCAAAGACACATGTGCTCTAACACACATTGGCCTGGCTCTAGAACCAATTAAAACCATCTCCAAACTCATCTTCTCTGCTCCCGCACCCAGCGTTCAGCTCAGTCTAGAACTCTACTTCTAGTTAATGTCCTGCTCTAGATCCCAAGCCAGGTTGTGTTCTAGATTGTGTGGCTCCTCCTCCAGAACCCATTGAATCGCCACTCTAGAACCCACAGGAAGTTGTTCTACAACTCAGTCCAAGTCACTGCAGCCATGTTCTCTCTCTGCACATCCTGCCACTCCCCAGAGTGGACACGCCCCCATCCTCTGTGTCCAGCAGAATGGGGGGAGGAGGGAAGGGGACTCAGTCGTCCTCGGTGCCCCCCACATAGTGGCAGACAGCGTCGTAGTCTAATGCCAGGACGTCCCCATTCTCGTCGCGCTGCAGCTGCACCAGTGCCCGGCTCTGCTGCTGGTCGCGCTGCAGGATCCGGCCCACCTGGGGAGGGAAAGGGAGCAGGAAGTGCCTAAGAGTCCTGCAGGCGGGGAGGTTGCAAAGGACTCTGGGAAGGAGGGCGGCTGCGTACAGACTCCCGCAACAGGTAGGGCTCAGCTGGTAACTTGGGGGGCAGATGAAGGGGCTTCTCCAGCATAATCCACCTCACCCAGGAGCCCCCATATCCCCTTCCCCATTACCCTTGGATCCCTCCCTTCTGAAGCACCCCCCCACCTAACCTGCCCCCAACCCCCACTCCTTGTGTCTCTTCTCCTCAGCTCCTGCACATCCTCAGAATCCATCCCCCACCCCTTCAAATTCCCCCTACTACCTCTCCCTACCCCCATCGGTTATCCCATCCCCATGTGTTCCCCGCTCCCGACTTCTTCCAGCTCCCAGGCTCCCTATTACCCCCCCGCCCCTGCGGTCCCTGCCAAGGAGCAGCTCTGGGGGTCGCTCACCCTGCCCGTGTGCTCTCCCAGCACCACCATCACCCAGTCCGCAGCGCCCCTGGGGATGACTGTCTCCAGCATGGCCTCCTGAATGCCTGGGGGGTTGGGGAGGAGACAGGGTAACGCCATGCAGTGAGTTCCCCACCTGATCCCTGGCCCCCCAACAACCCACCCCACAGATGCCCCTCCTCCCCACTGATCAAGGTCACTCCTCCCCCATTGTAGTCACTTCGCTTCCCACACAAGCCCCTTACTTCATGGGGGTCAGCCCCTCCTGGCAATTACCCCCTCCCCAGATACAACCAAGGGGTCACCCACCCCTCGGATCCATCTACAGATCTCTCACCCCCCACAGCTGTGTCCCCCCCACCCCACAAAACACAAACTGGCTCCTCTAGCATCCCCAATACTTTGGGGTCATCCTGCCCCCCATGACCCTCTCCCCAGAGTCACATGCTCCATATCAAAACATACTCCCCCAGGGGATCAACCCCCTTCTGCCAACCAACCCTCCATGGGATCACCCCGAAACCCCCAAACGGGAGTAGGCCCCACACAACCCTTACACGCACAACTCCCCTGCTCGATAGGCTGGGACAGGAAGGCCCTAGAAGAGTGTAGAGAGGTGGAGAATGGGGGAGGTCTGGGGTATGACAAAGGGTTCTGCCCCCTCGAACTTACCATCCAAGACCTGCCCCTGCTCTGTCCGGCAGACACAAGTATCTGGGCTAAGCACATCTTCGATCAGCATCTAGGGAGAGAGAGGGGGTCAGGGAATGGGGCCTGGGGCCTGTCCCCTCTAGGGGGCGCCAGCTCCCATCCGGCCCCAGGGCAGGAACTGGCTGGCTCAGGGGGAATGGGACATGGGGCCTTTGACACTGGCTCCCATCCGGCCCCGGGGAGGAATGGGGGGTACCTTGGTGTTATAGTATTTCCCCCCCTTGTAGATCTTGTCCACGAAGCGAACCCGCAGATCTCGCCGCAGCCAGTGGGGGGAGCAGGAGGACGAGGAACTGCCGCTGCTACCTTTAGTCTGCTTCACCGCGCGGGCGGCACTGCAGGAGAACAGGCTGTCAGGGGCAGTCCTGGTGCTTGGGGGCACCATGCTGCAAGGAATGGGGCAGTCAGGGACAGGCGTTGGGGTGCACCGTGCTGCGGGGCACTGGGCTTTATCAAGACAGGCATTTGAGCTGCCCCGGCCCCAGGGCAGGAACGCCAGAGGGATTCCACTGGGCCTTTCTAAATCTTCCTCTGGGGTTCAAGCCACAGACAAGAATCTGCTGCACTTCCTGCCCACAGCAGCAGCACCAGCTGTCACGCACCCCAGAAGTGGCTGTATCTCAGCCCCAGGAGAGCCAGCCCCATGTGACATTATGTGTGGCTGTTCCCCAGCTCGCCGCCCCAGAGGTGGCTGCATCTCGGCACCGGGAGAGCCATCCCTGTGCAGCGTTGTGTGCAGCTGTTCTCCATTTGCCCCGCCCCAGAGGCTGCCGCCTCTCAGCGCCAGGCGAGCCATCCCAGGTCTCTACCTCTCCAAGTCTGCTGGCTGTTTCCTCTTTCTGTCCTTCTCTTTCCCCATCTCTCGGGGGACCCTGGTGTCCGGGGCATCAGTGGGTCCATTTCTCTGCTTCTCTTCTTTTTCCTTGTGGGATTTGCTTAAGCGGCCTGAGAAGGGGATTGGGGAGACAGATGGCGATGAGGACGGCGGGGAGAAGGGGGGACTGTGGTGAGGCGGGGGGGAAGTCGGGGGAAGTCATGTGACTCACTCAGCTCTTTGGCTAGTTTGTCGTACTCCTTCCGGGTCACAGGTCGCAGGCCGTGCTGGCTGATGGTGACGATCTTATCCCCGATGGCCAGTTTCACCATAACCCGGGCGTTATCGGGGTCTACCCCTTCGACCTGGGGGCAGGGAGAGTAAAAGATGGGGCTGAGGCCTGAACCCTCTAGGGGACACTGGCTCCCCGCAGCCCCAGGGCAGGGACTGGCTAGCTCGGGAAGGCAGGGCACGGGAGAAACTCACCTTTCCGTAGAGGTCTTTGTGGGGCCCAGCCACGATCAGCACAGCGCCCCCTGCCACCAGCCCCAGCGGCTCCTCCTCACCCCCCCGGCGCTCTTCACCCGGCTTGGAGGGCTGCGGGGGGTGGGCCGGCTGCAGGTCCTGGATGGCCGAGCGGTCGGCTCCCAGGCCCAGCCCCCTGGGGCGCAGCTGGTGCTCCAGGGGCTTCACATCCCTAAATGGGGGAAAGGGATATTCAGAAAACCTCCCCAAATGACCTTTGACCCCCACCAGTCGATAACTGCCCCATAATGACCTACGATCCCCCCACTGGTCTATAACCCACCCAAACTCTCCCTGCCCCTCCCCCCGATATCACCCCTCCACCAGATCTGACCCACAACCCCCTCACCGATCTATCCCCCCGCCCCCGGGTCACTCACTGCTTGAAGGTGCGTCCAATGCCCTCGCCCGCCTTCCAGCCCATGCCCCTCAGCATGGCAACGCCGTAGGCCTCCACAGGCACCGCCTCGTAATCCGCCTCCGTCGACTGCGGGAGGAGATGGGCAGGAGCAAAGTTAACATGCGGAACTACCTGCCACACGGCCAAAGGGGCCCTGACACAGGAGTGGGGTGGGGCTCTGGGGATGGATGGGGGTCCCATGGGAGACCCTCTTACCGATTCCGGCCGCAGGCTCACATCCACCCGGTCGCTGTCCTCGTAGCCATCAGGGACACGGTTCTGCAGGAGCAGGGGGATGGCAAGGTTGGGGTCGGCCTTGGAGCCGCTCGCCCACCGCTCCTGGGACTTCCGGGACTCTGCAACACACATGAATCAGTCAGGGACTGGGGCTAATGGTTAGAGCAGTATGGGTGCTGGGAGCCAGAACTCCTGGGTTCTTTCCCCGGCTCTGGGAGGGGAGTGGGGTCTGGTGGCTAGAGTAGGAGGGGCTGGAAGCCAGGACTCCTGTGTTCCCTGCCATGCTCACCCTCTATGATCTCCCTCACAGCCTGGGACTCCACTCCCTCATCCCTCTGCTGCTCAGGGACCCCCGCTGGGGGTGTCTCCGGCTTCTTCCATTGGTTGCGTTGGATCAGGGGGATGACGAGCGCCTTAGGGGGCGGGGGCGGCCGGAGACTGAGGGCCAGAGAGAAACCATCCCGTTACCATGGGATACCTGCAACGTACCCACACCCCCTGCCCCACAGCTCCTCCCACTGCTCCCCATGGGCCTGCCCCACACTCCAAGGGCTCCTCCCCTACCGTCACACACTGCACAGACCCTGCGCACCCCACTTCCCCATGGCCCCTCCCACTGATTTCCCTACCCACATATGAACCCACCCAGCCCCATGGCCCCGGCCCCCACACCCCACTCCGCCCAATGGCCCCGGCCCCCACACATGCCCCCTACTGGACTGTCCCCGGACCACGCCCCCGACCCCGTGGCCCCTCCCCCAGACCACGCCCTCTCCCAAGTCTTTGCGGACCCAGGCGCACGCGCTCCAGCTCTTGCTCACGCGCGCAGCGCCCGCGCATGCGCGCTGCTCTCACCTGCGCAGCTCGCTCCCCTCCACGGCGCTGATGAAGTCGGTTTCCGGGGCGGCCCCTGCGCCGCCCTCCCCCACGAGCCGCCTGCGCGCGGTCGTGCGTGTGAACCCGAACGAGACCGGGCGCGGGGCCGGGGGACCTTCCGCCGCCGGGCCGCCGTCCGACGCCATCTTGCCGCCCGTCGCAGCGCAAGGGACTATGGGGGTTGTAGTCCCGGTCCCGCGCGCTGCATCATGGGGGTTTTAAGCTCGTGCCGCGCGCTGCCTCCTGGGGGAATGTAGCAACTCCCCGGGCAAGGCATCCTGGGAGATGTAGTCCGTCGCCGGGAAAGGCCTAATGGGGGTTATGGGAGGGGGTGAGACTACAGCTCCCATGAGGCTGTGCAGGGCTGGGGTCTGTGGCTCCCATGGCCCCATCAACCCCCCACCCCAATTGCCTGTGAGGCCATGAGACCCCCTCCCCAAGGCCCTAGGGCGGGGGGCTGGGAGCCTGGAGAGCATCAATCCCCCCCACCCCCTCCCATCGCCTACAGGCTTCAGGGCGCCTGGTCCCAGAGAGCAGCTGCCTTCAGCCCTCCCCCTGCTGTGTCCTGTGCCTTGGGCCTGGCCTGGATTGGGGGGCGGGGGTCACATCTGGCTTTCACAGCCCCCCCCCGATGACTGGAGACCTTCCTCTGTCCTTAAGAAATCGCAAATTGCCCCATTGCTGCCCCACAGGTTGGGGGGCAAAAGATCTGGGCCCGGCTAAGGCCCCAAAGCCACTGGAAGGTCTGGAGGGTCTTGTGCTGTTAGCACAGTGGGGAGGGGGCATCTGGACCAGCTCCCCCCTGCCCCGGGGAGGCAGCAAATTATTAAGCCCCAGCACCACACACGTAAATATCTGACCCCCAGCTCCAGCCCCTCACAGGCTCAACACAAAATCAATGTCCTTCAGTTTCCCTCTCTCTAGCCCACCAGCCCCCACTGTCCTCCCTTCTCTGAGGCAGGGGGAGAACCCAGAAGTCCTGGCTCACAGACCCCCCAGCTCTAACCACCAGCCCCCACTCCCCTCCCAGAGCCCAGGAGTCCTGGCTCCCCCCATCCCTGCTCTAACCATTAGACCCCACTCCCGGCTGGGGGAGAATCCAGGAGTCCTGGCTCCCAGGCCCCCCACCCTAGTTACCCCTGTACCTTGTGTGGCCAGGGTAAGACCCCTTTAGGGGCTCGTGAGTGGATGCTTCCCCCTCCCCCTCTTCACAGACTGCACCCTCCTTACCGAAGGCTTTATTATGAAATGATTGATGATTAATTACTAATCCCCTTGGGACTGGATTGGAGCCAGCACCCCCTAGAGGGGAAAGGCTCTGTGACCCATATCCTGGGGCCAAGGGGTGTGGGGGGAGATTAGCCGTTCTAAGTCTCCGATTGGCCGGCCGGTCTGTCCATCCCCCGCCACCCAGCCTAGCGACAGAGAAGGTGGTGGAAGGTTACCGGGATCGCAAGCCCCGTTGCCTTGGCGACCCCCGTTGCTAACCCCCGCAGCATCGGGTACCACTGAGGGAGGGGAGGTCGGAGGAGCGCTGGAGGCCGGAGCCACCCCAAGGTAAGGCCCCGCAGCTCACCCAGCAGAGACGGGGCGGGCAGCAGGATCAGCTTTTAATTGGATTGTTCCGGCTGGGGGGGGGGTGGAGGGGGGGGGGGGGGGGGGGCTTGGATAGGTCAGGGAGGGGTCTGGAGAGGGCATCCTAACGGCGGGGGAGGGGTTGGGCCTGTGCTGGAAGAACAGATGTTAAGGGACTAGGAGGGGGGGGTTGGGGTGGATCTCGGGGCGGGGAGTCTGGGGGCAGAGGGGACAGATTCAGCTTCCTCTTTGGTGGGCTCTGGAGTGGGGGAACCAGACAGCCTCCCCCCCAACCCCGGCTAGTTTCCCTCCCTCCCTCCTTGCTCATGATCCCACACACACACACCTGAGACATTTCTGGTCTATTCCCCACCCCCAGCAGACACTCTCTAGAACCCCCCCTCCTGAGCAGAAACAGCCACAAACTCCGTTAGAACCACCCCCTCTGATCTAGAATTGCCCCCCACCACTCTAGAACCACCTGCCCCAAGGGAGCCTTCCCACCCTGTGGCGCTATTTCTGGGTTCCCCCAGATGCTAAATGGGAGAGGAGGCTGGAGTCCCCACTCCCCTTGTTTTCTGGACCACCCCCCTTTAACCGGTCAGATCTAGACTCAGATTGTTTTCCAGAGTCTGTTCTGGACCCTGGGGGAGGTGGGGTGGCTTTTGCCAGATTCACCTCTCACCGCCCCCTGCCCCGCCTGCAGCGTCGGCTCCTAGGATCTATACCCCGCCCCCCATCTTCCTGCCGGGGAGCCTCAAAAAATCCCCAAACTCCCCACCACCAGGCACCTCAGGGCCAGGATCCCTGGGCTGGGTCTTCCTCAAGTCTGCCAGCCCCAGGTCTGGGCTCTGCCCCAGCCTAGATCCAAGCTCCGGGTAGGGTCTCAGTTAACAGGCCGGGCCCCCGAGGACCAACCCAGTCAGGCCCAGGTCCATCTCGTCTCCCCACCGCCACCCCACCGCTTCCCCAGGTCCGGGCTCTAGAGGCCTCCAAAAAGCCCCAGTTTCCCAGGTGCATCCCTGTCCCGCTTGCTGGCCTGTCCCACTGGTGGGGGGCGGATGGCTGAGTCATGGAGGAGGGGCGTCTGTGGCTTTGGGTCAGTTTTGTCCCTGTTCTGCGATGACCCTGGTTATTTCTCCCCCCAGCCCAGGCGGCGAGGTGACCTCCCTACCTCCCGCCTTCCGAGGTGGCCAAGGAGCAGACGGAAACCTCTTCCCTATGCAAAGGCAGGAGGGAAACTGAGGCACGCAGCAGCAGAAGACGACGGCAGCTTCCCCCTTCAGCCCAGCCCCGTTCGCCGGGGTGGGGGTGGGGAGGGGAAACGCCCATTTCCCGATCCTCATGATGCCTGTGGGCTAGCTACAGGCAGCTGTGCCAGCCCGGGTCGGGCTGCCTTGGAGGAGAGCGGGGTCTTCTGGCAAGGCTCGCCCCAGCTCCCCACAGCCACAGCCAGGTAACATTACGGGCGGCTCAGAGCCTGGGTAGGGGACGAGCCCCCACCCCCTCCATCACACTACCCCCGCCTGAAAGTGTCCCAGGCAGGAGACATTTCTAGATCATGTTCCCAGGTCCTCACTGGGTTCTCGAGGGAGAGAGGCTTTTCCAGATACCCCCTGGGCCCTAGAACAATGGGGCCTTCCCCAGCTCCCCAAGAGGCTCTTGAGTAGCAAAGGCCTTTCCAGACCCACGGTGCGGTCTCAAGTAATGGGGGCTTTTCTAGACCCTCTGTGGGTTCTGGAGTAACAGGCTTTTCCAGAGCAACCACGGAGTTTCCAGCTGTCCAGTGGGGCCTGGCGGGGTCTAGAGTGACAGACGTCTCTCTCTGGATCTCACCTGGGTTCTAGAGCAACAGACCCGCTCCTGGGTTTCCTCCATGCCTTCAAGAGCACTGGACCATTTCCCCGGGCTTGCCTCCCAGCTCCCCCACTCACTCCAAGAGCTGCTACGGCCCCGTCGTGACTCGCTCCCCCAGCCCGGTCACCCCAGGGTTCCCCTTCTCTGGAGGGGGAGAGGGGCTTCATACTCCTTGCCTGTAGCAATACCCTCCATGCCCTGGCTGGTAGGGGACCCCACCCCCTGCATCTCCCCATCTTACTGCGCCTCCCACCCCCTGGATTCCTTCCTGCCAGGCTCCTTCCCTCTGCCCCCGTCCCTCAAAGCTCCACCATCTTCTGATTAGCTGCCTCCAGCTGATGTCCCTCCCCTTTGCCACCTAATTGGCTGATTGTGCTCATCCGGCCCTCCCAGGGGGCTTGAGCCTAGATCCGGGCCCTAGATCTCCAGAGGGATCGAGCCCAGCCCTGGCTCTTCAAGTGGTTCTAGAGTAACTGAGTGGGGGAGGAGAACTGTAGATCCCAGTCAGTCCCTACATCCTGGGACCTAGCTCTCCCAGGGGTTTCAGAAGTGTGGGGGGGGGGGCCTTTCTAGAGCCCAGCAAGTTCTAGGGCCAGAAGGATCTGAGAGCTGGGTGGAGGGGGAGCCCAGGGGTCTGCAGGTCAGGAGTGAGGGGTATTCCCCGCCCAAGCTGGTTCTGTGGGGCACAGCCACCCTCCCCGGCTGCAGGGGCGCCTCGGGGCTGGGGCTAAGGGGTCTCCAGAGTCTGGACCTCTCTCCATGGCCCTGAGTGACTCTATGGGGGACAGGAGAGAGGAGACATGAGGTGATGGGGGCACCATGGGGGGATCTGGGCAGGGGGCACATGAGGTCCTAGCTGGGCACTGTGGGGGGTAGTCATGGGGGGGCTGGGAAGGGGGTGCTCTCCCCCTGGTGGTCAGGGCTGGGAGCTGAGGAGGGTGTGACCGCGGGGGGGGGGCTGAGAAGGCGGCACTCTCCCCTGGCAGTCAGGGTCGGGCACTAGGGGGCGCTGTGCTGCAGGCTATTTCCGTGCTGCTGTTACCTCCCTGCCTCGCCCCAGAGGTGGCTGCATCTGATGAGGTTTCAACTCTCCTGCTCTCTCTCCTCGCAGGGCTGAGACAGCCGGTCCCCAGGGGTCAGGTGATTCCCCCCCCCCCCCCCACAGGCAGAGACCCTAGTCTGGGCCCCAAGAGCGAGGCCCCCGGCTGCATCATGGGCGGGGCTGGGCCCCAACTCCAGCACTGGGGGGCAGAGCAAAGTGAAGCCTGCGGAATCAGGTGATTTTCCCCCACTCCCAGCCCAGGGGTCCAGTGGGGGTGCAACTGGGATCAGAGGTGGTTGAGGATATGGGGCAGGGAAGGGGGTGATTTGGGGCTAAGGGGGTGCAGCTGGGGTGGGGAGATAGTGGGGGAGGGGAGATCTGGGTGGGTTGGAGTGGTGGGGATGAGGGAAGCAGGTGTGTTGTGGGGGGAAAGCAATTGGAAGTCCCAGAGGGAGGCGGGGAGCTGTGGGGGGTGCGGAAGCGGAGGATATGCCGGGGGAGAAGGCTGCCTGAGGAAGCCCCCCCCATATATAATCATACCATGTATTCTCCCCACCAGCTGCAGCACCCACCAGAGCCCCCACAGGGCCCCTGAGCCCCCCATCCCGACAGCCAAGACAGCACCGGCGGCTGGAGGTAAGTGTGGGGCGCTCTGGGGGGCACCGGACCCTCCCCACCCATCTCCTGGGCACTGGGAGGCCCCGCTTCCCCAGCCCTGGGTGCTAGGGGGCACTCTGGTCCTGCTGCCCCTGCCCCAGGCACTGGGGGGGCGCCACGCTCCCCCCATTAACTCTCCCCTCTCTGCCCCGCAGTGAACGTGGTGGTGGTGGTGGACGGGAGCTGTATCCTTCAATACACCCATCGCAACTCCCCCTGCCGTTGCCTCTGCCGTGCGGACGCCCTGCTAGCCCGCCAGCCACCCCCCTGCTACAGGGCCACCGCTCCCTGCAGCCCCCCCGCCACTCAGCCCCCCCTCTCCCGCCGGGCCCGGGGCCTGGGGGTCCGCTGCTGCGCTGAGTTTTGCCTGGGGGAGGAAGAGGAGCGGGCAGAGCGGCGCCCCCGCCCCCAGGGCGCGCCCCCCCGCCGCGTCCCCCCGCCTGGCCGGCTCACGCCGGTGCCCCTGCCCCGCAGCGCCACGGGGCCCTGGTTTACAGTGGAGGCACCAGAGGGTGGGGGACCCGGGGCGTTGGTGGCCAGGATCTGGGACCGGGGGCGCTGCCCCCTGCTGGAGGAGGGCGACCTCGTGGCCAAAGTGAACGGGGCCGACGTGAGGGGCCTCGGGCCCCAGGAGGTGGAAAACGTCCTGCAGCAGCACATACGGGCCGGGGACGTCATCCTGCTGGTGGAGCGAAGAGGTAATGGGGGCTGCGGGCACCGGGGGGGGGAGGGGGGTGAGTGGGGGCTGCTCCTAGTTGCTGCACTTCCTGCCTGACCCACTAGGGGGCGCCGGGGGTCCCTGC
>ML677523.1:345427-356586 GCA_007922305.1 Dermatemys mawii
CCCTCCAGTGCCACCTTAAACCTGCCTCCAGTGCCACCTGAAATCAGGCTCTAGTGCCCTCCAGTGCCCCCTTAAACTGGGCGCCGGTGCCTGTCAGCATCACCTTAAATCAGACTCCAGGGCCCTCCAGCCCAACCTTAAACCTGGCTCCAGTGCCACCTTAAATCGGGCTCCGGTTCCCTCCACTGCCACCTTAACCAGGCTCCGTCGCCCGCCTCGGTTTCCTGTGCCGCGCCCGTCCAACGCCTTTCTTAGAAAGTGACAGGCTCCCTCCCGTTCCCCCGACGGGCCAGCCCCCCCCGGCCGAGCCGCGCCCAGCCCCGTGCCCTGCCCCGTCGGCTGCCAGCTTTGACACTCGCTTGACAGCCGGAGCCGTCTGGGGGGTTCTCCGGGGCCATGGACTCCTCTGACGACGCCCCGGGGTGCACGGGGCAATGCACCAGCTTCCTGCGTTCCCACAAGGGCACCGTCCTGGCGGTGGAGATTGTGAGTTACCCAGGCGAGGGGGTGCTGGGGTACGTGGAGGGAGGAGGTGCCCCTGGGGGTCGGGCACGGGGTGCGTGTCAGATGTGACATGCGTCCCGCAGAGACAGGAACAGGTCCAGACGCGGTCTGTCCGCAGCCGCTGCTCGAACCCCCCAGACCCCCCTCCTCGCCCAGAGCCAGGGGGAGAACCCAGGAGTCCTGGCTCCCAGCCCCCCTGCTCTAACCGCCAGACCCCACTTCCCGCCCAGAGCCAGGAGTCCAGGCTCCCAGCCCCCCTGCTCTAACCGCCAGACCCCACTTCCCGCCCAGAGCCAGGGGGAGAACCCAGGAGTCCTGGCTCCCAGCTGAGAGTGGCATGTGATTTCTGGGGGGAGGGGGGTTACCACCCTGTTGGAGATGAATCAGCTGATGCCCGGGAAGGGTTAACACCTGTGGGCAGATCTGGTCTCTGGCTCCCGCCAAGAGTGGAGGGAACTTAGATTCAAACAGGGTTGGCACACGGGGGGGAGGAGGGGCTGAGAGCCAGGACTCCTGGGTTCTCTCCCTGGCTCTGGGAAGGGAAGTGGGGGTTAGGGGTGGGGGGGGAGGGCCGGGCCGGGCCCGGCCCGGCCCATCCTAGTTCCTCCCCCTCCTCCGTTATTTCGACACCCCCAGAGGCTCCCTGCAGTCTGTCCGCTGGGCCTCCCATGCCCAGGGCCATGTTCTGGGTGTGGCTGTCCCAGTCAGGGTGTGTGAGTGTGTGTGTCCATCCCAGCTGGAGGGGCTGAGCCCTGGGCTCTGTGTGTGTATGTGCTGGGATTAGAGTGACATCTGTGTGTATCTGTGCGTGTTTCAGCATGTGCCGCCTGTGCGGGGTGTGTGTGTGTGTGTGTGTAGAGTGTTTGTTGGTGTATCTGTACAACAGGGCATGAATGCCATGTGGCTGGAAGGGCACGGGGTGCGTGTATGTGTGTGTGTGTGAGGGTTACGACGTGTGCTGCCTGTGCGGTGTGTATGTGTGTGTGTAAGAATTACAATGTGTGTGTGTGTATCTGTGAGTGTGCCGCCTGTGCGAGGTGCGTGTGTCTCCCTAGCCGTGTGGAGGTGTGTGCAGGTTTGGGGTGGGGGCTGTGGGGTGTGTATGTATCTGTGAGTGTTACGTGTGCTGCCTGTGTGGGGTGTGTGTGTGTCTCTAGCCGTGTGGTGGTGCGAGCAGGTTTGGGGTAGGGCCTGTCCCATGCTCCTGTGTGTGTTTGTTCTATGGAAGGTGGGGTGTGAGGAGGTACCCACGTCTCAGGGATTGGCTGGAGGCAGGGGTTAGAGTGTAGTTAGGTTGGGAGGGGCACAAGAGGGGGGTAGATTATAATCCTGACTCCACCCCACCATCTGCCCCTCAGATCCGGCTGTTCCCATGGGCCCAGCGGGTTCCCTGCCCCCCATCCCCTGCACCTCACCCAGAATCAATTATTAACCACCCAGCTGCCGCACCCAGCTCTCCCAGAGGGAGAAATGAGCCTGGGAGAAAACTGAGGAGTCCTGGCTCCCAGCACCCCCGCCGGCTGTAACCACTAGCCCCCATTTCCCCCCCGAGACAGGGAGAGAACCCAGGAGTCCTGGCTCCCAGCCTCCCCGCTCTAACCACTAGCATCCATTTCCCCCCACCCCCTCCGAGACAGGGAGAGAACCCAGGAGTCCTGGCTCCCAGCCCCCTCCCTGCACTAATCACTAGACCCCACTCCCCTGGCATTCGTTCTTAAAGGGGTAGGGCTTCTTTAAGGCTCGGGGCATATTCTCCCGGGAAGGAGAAGGGGAGTTTATGGGGCAGGAGTGGGAGCAGCAGGTCCTGGCAGGACCGAGGTGCGGGTGGGTGGGGAACATACACCCAGTTCCGCGCCCTGTCCAGACCTGTCTCCTCGTGCCTCGCTTTCCCCACCTCTCCGCTGCTAGGGGCGCTGCCTCCCTGCCACAGTGGACTGGCCTGTTAAGTGCTTGATGGGGGGGGGCACCCCATCCCTTTAGGACCCACCAACCCCATGACCCCTCCGCCTATTGCAGGTGCCATCACTGTAACATCCCCCATCACCTCTGTCTGTTCAATGCACTGCCCCTTTAACAGCCCCCCCGCTCCACCTTTAGGGGGCAACACCCCTTTTAACACCCCCCCATGTGCCCCCGCCTGTGAGAGACTCCACCCCTCCCGACCTGGGAATATTTGGCAGGGGGAGCTGGTTTAATTTAGTGGTTGCCGTAGCGACCGGCCCAACCCACCTCTCCACACACTCGCCCCTTTGTGTGCCCAGCGTGGGCTGGTATTTTTAGCCTCCAGATGTGACTTGAGCTGGAACATTCCCCAGGCGCCCCGAGTGCCCCACCCAGCCCACGCGGGACCCAGGAATCCGGGCTTCCCGTCCCTCGCTCTAACCATTAGACACCCCTCCCGCCAGAGCTGGGGAGAGAACCCAGGAGTCCTAGCTCCCTGTCCCCCCTGCTCCAATCCACTAGCCCCCACTCCCCTCCCAGGGCTGGCGAGAGAACCCAGGAGTCTGGGCTCCCACTCCCTCCCCCAGCCTTGCTCTAACCACTAGACACACAGCCCCGATTCCAGGCTTCCTGCCCCCACTCACTGACCCCTAGCCACCCCCACACACACCCCCAAGCCGGGGAGAGAACCCAGGAGTTCGGGCTCCCCCTCCTCCAACTCTAACCACTAGCCCCCACTCCCGTCTCTCAAGAGACACCCTCTCCCCAGGCACAGACAGGAAAGCGGCGGGTGAGTCAGACCCTTGGCAGAGAAGCAGACGGGGCGTCTTGCAGCATGACTCAGACTCTCCAACCACCCCCTTGTTCCTCCTGGGGGGTGTTGTGCTGTGGGGAGCAGTGTGGGGGGCTGGGCAGGGGACGCTGTCCCTTGGCAGGCAGAGCTGGGTGCTGTGGGGAGTGGGGGGACTGGGCAGGGGGCTGGGCACTGGGGGGCACTGTGTTTATTTAAACGTCTAACCACGAGGCCCCAACCTGCTCTGCTCATTACTTGCTCTATCCCTTCCCCTTACGTTCAGGATGGGAACCCCGGTGTCCGGGCCATATCCCAGTTAGGGAACCCTGGTGTTCGGGCCATATCCCAGTTAGGGACACTCCCATTCTGTTTCCTCTCATTCCCCTGCAGCTGTCCCTGTAAACAAGATTCTCCCTCTTTCACTTTCTGTCCTAAAGGGGTAGGTCTGTTCCGTAGATGCCCTGCCCCAGGGGAGCCATCCCCGAGCGGTGTTATGTGCGGCTGTTCCCCAGCTGCCACGCTGCAGAGGTGGCTGCATCTTACCACAGGCTGAACAATTTTCCTAACCATTGTCCCTTTCCACCCTGCACAGGGCCTCTGTATTGTTATCCTGATCTGCTATGGTGCTTCTCGGACCCCCGGTTATACGGGTGTGGCCATATTCGAGATGGTGTTTTCAATCGTCTTCTTCGTCATCTACACGCTACAATTGAACAAGCAATTGGCTTTTGTGCATTGGGGCTGGAGTGTAAGGAGTTGTATTCTATTCACACCATTGGGGGTGCTATAACGAGCCGCTGTAATCTTCTTAGGGGCGGCCGTACAATTCGCTGTTCTGAATAACCCTTAAAAGGGGGCGGGGGGGAGTTGCCCTAACAAACTTGTTTTAATGTATTAACGTGCAAGAAAATAACAGCACAAAAACCTATGTTAAAATGCAAAGAAATTCCCATGCAAAAAACTTGGTTAAAATCCATGGAAATAGATGTGCAAAAAACTTTGCTAAAATGCACAGAAATTGCCATGCCAAAAAACTTAGGGAATCAGCAAGAAAACAGTAAAAACACAATCAAATTCTTAACAGTTGATTTGTGGCCACACAAAGATTTGGCTGTCCACAAACATGGTTCATTTAGAATAAATAAATGAAGACATTGCCATAGATGGGGGAAAATATTACACTAAAACCATACACAGAAATGCCACTGGGGAAAAAAAAAAGGCCATTAAAGGGGTTAATATACTGAGAAAATTCCCCCACAAAACCCTGGTTAATTTCTTAACAGACTAGGATTTTCCATGGCAAATTTGTTAAAATGCAATGAAATTCTGATTAAAAAAACTGGCCAAGTTATTCATCTGCCAGAACATTTCTGTGCAACCAAGTGAATTCATTTATAACACGCATAGAAATTCCCCTGGACACGACTCCATAAAAATGCCAGGAAATTTCTGTGCAGGAAGCCTTGTTAAACTGACAATTTCCTGCCAACAATTTCATGTATTTAATAACATGCTGGCAAATTCTTATGCCCCAAAGGCCAGTTAAAATGCAAGGAAATTCCTGTGCCCACAACGCTGTAGGTCGAGTGTCTCGTACCAAGACAGGTCAGCGCGTCTCCGCCTCTTACCTTCGCTTTCTTTCTTCCCCAGGATTTCATCCGTGCTCTGATCGGTGCTCTGCTCTTCCTCATCACCTCCCTCATCGTTCTCATTGGCCACAGGGACGGACCTGGGATCGCAGCTGGGGTAAAGCAACCGTGGCTCCCCTGGCAACCAGGACCGGGCACTGGAGGGCACCGTGGGGGCAGGAAGTGAGGCAAGGGGGCTTGGCAGGGGACACTGCCCACCAGGCAGTGCTGGCCTTGGCAGTATGGGGCACTGTGCTGCAGCATGTCTGTCATTCATCCCTTTTGCAATCAGCCGCCATGCCTGATCCCAGAGGTGGCTGCATCATAATGTTGGGTGGAGGAGGAAATGAGGCAAACTGCCCAAAATTGGGGAGGGAGGGGGGAATCTTCTGCTTCTCTTGATCCAGGGGCCTTAAACCGCCCCGCCCCAACTCTGGGTCCTACCAGTGCCTCACCAATGCAAATCCTCTGCTCATTACCAGCAATCAACAGATACAGCAATTAATTCCCGCTTGGTCCCATCCCCCACAGGTCTTTGGGCTCCTGGCTGGCATCCTGTTTGCATACGATGCCTATATTACATTCCCCACCCTCCGGAAAACCCACACAGCTGGCACCACTGGTAAGTGCCCCCACCCCCTGGGATGGGGGGCCCCCATGGGGCTGGGGGAGGGGATAGACAGGAGGGGGTGACCCTGCCCCTCCATGGGGCCAGGACAGGGGGCTAGATGAGGGAAGATGGGGGTGATCCCTGACTCTCTAACACCCCCTTGCGGTCTCTCTCTCTCCTTACAGAATCCCCGGAGGGTGTCTGAGTTGCCGCACGACCCCGGCCCCCGCTTTGCTGCCTTCTCCTCCGCCCCCCACCCTGACACCTCACTGTTTCTAAGGATTCTTGTACTGAGGGGGGGACGACAAAGAAGAGATCCCCCCCAACTAATCTCCCTCCAGTTCCCCAATTTCCATCCTGACCTCCGGGCCCCACCCCACCCATATTTAGAATCCTCGACAATGGGGATCACATGGGGGGAGCCAGCCCCCAACCCCAGCAATGCCACCCCCCCCACTTTCATAGATTGGCTGGAGTGCGGATGAGGGCAGTGGGGTCTAGTGGTGAGAACAGGAGCGGGCAGGAGGTGGGATTGTTGGGAGCCCAGACTCCTGGGTTCTATCCCCAGCTCAGGGCGGGGAGTGGGGTCCGGTGGGTTCTGCTCCTACCACTGGTTCCTTAGCAAGTGCCTTTACTCTTTCCGTGCCTCAGTTTCTCCTGCGCTAACATGGTGTTACATCGCCAGTTGTTCAGGGCAGAAGGAGCCATGTGTTTACCAAAGGCCTACCAGAACCGGATGTTTCAAGGGAAATACATTTTAATATAAGGAGATTTTTTTTAAGGAACTAAACTTAATGCAAGGAAACCGGCCCCAGGATGGGGGACTGGGTGGGGAATGGTACTCGGGGGGATTCATATGGTGATACTCAGGGCACTGCCCCCCCCGCCCCACTTCCCGGTCCTGCAAGTGGCTTGTGTTAATTTCTGCTTATTTGGGGGGGAAAGGGTTAATAAAGACACTGGTAAATGGTTTTCTTTGGTCCCAGTGATGTTCAGGGTGGGGTGGAGAGGAAACTAAAAGGGGGTTTTGAACTCGGGGGGTCAGGGGCCCAGTCACCCCGGATGAGAACGAAGGGCCCAGCCGGCCTAGATCCCCCTAGATCACAGGTCACATCTGGCCTTAAAAATTATCACACTGCAATGACACTGGCGCCCTCTACTGCCAGGAAAAGGAATAACCCCTCCATTGCTCACCTGGTGCTGAGATGCAGCTACCTCTGGGGCGGGGCATCTGGGGAACAGCCGCATATAATGCCACAAGGGGATGGCTGAGACTCTGATCCAGGTTTTAAAGGACTCTTTTATTAAAACGGTCACTTTTTTCCCTTTAAATAAACCCTTTAATAGAAAAACAAATTGGAAGGTTAAATTCCAAACACAGCGGGGATCCCAATTCTGTACTGGGACCAGTGCAGGCTGTACCCCCGATACATAACTGTACCCTTCTTTCTCTGCAGCCTCTCCCCCCAACTGCCCCACCAGCGCAGCCCCCGAAGGGGTCTGGAGTGTGGGAACCGAACCCTCCAGATGTTCCACTATTAAGCAATCAAAAAAACCTGATCTAAATGGGGAAACACACGCACAAAAAAGCCAAAATCCTGCTGACCCCCTCACAGGTCAAAGTTCAAAGGTCACAAGGGATAAGTCACAGGTCAATGATCCCCCAAAGATCATGTGAGGGGGTGAAAGGTCAAAGCACAAAAGTCAACAGGTCAAGGGGCCCAAAGTCATAGTGCAAAGGTCCCATCCAAAAGGCAAAGGTCAGAGTGGGAGGGTATTTTCAGGGGGTCAGAGGTCAAAGTAACCAGGCAAAGATCAAGAAGCACAGTGGAAAGGTCAAAGGCCACAAGGGAAAGCTCACCAGCAGCAGGTCAAAGGTCGCCACCAAAACTAACCAGACACAGCGGAAAGGTGCCAACTGGAGTTCAAAGGTCACCGATGCAAAGATCCTGAGTAGGGTTCAAAGGTCACAATGGGCAGGTCAGTGCTCATAGGTCCCTGAGGAGAGGTCAAAGATCACAAGGGCGAGTTCTAACCATCTACAGCCCCAGGGCAAAGACAAGGGTCAAGGTCACTGTTGAGAAGTCATTGCTCCAGGAGCTTTGGCTAGAGGTTAAAGGTGAAAGGTCACAGTGCAAATGTCCCAGACGAGCAGGGTCAGAGGTCACAGCAGAAAGGTCAAAGTCCAAAGGTCCCCAGTGAAACATGACACGTTAAGGGCATAGTGAAAAAATCAACCACCAAGCATCCACAGCAAAGGTCAGAGGTCACCACAGGTCAATGGCTGACGATTCCAGACAAGAGGTCACAGAGGTCATAGACCCGGGAAGGTCACAGGTCAAAGGTCCAATGCAGAAGCCAATCACTAAGAATCCAATGTGAAAGATCAGGGTGACGCCAGAAAAGTTCAAAGGTCCTCCATGGAAAGTGACCACAGCGGTGGGTCAAAGTCTAAAGGTCACAAGCAAAGGTCAGAGGCCACACTGGAGAGGTCAAAGCTCAAAAGTCGTGAGAAAAGACCAAAGGCTGCAAGCAGAGGTCAAAGACTGCTGGGGAGGTGAAAGTTCAAAGGTCACAAGTGCAGGTCAGAGGTCGCCTTGGACAGGTCACACTGGAGAGGTCAATGCCAGCAGGAGGGTCAAAGTTCAAAGGTTGACTCAGGCCACAACGCAGCTCCTGTCCCGAGCCCCCCGCAGTCCCTGACGCCCCTTGCCCCCTCTCTGCTGGGGAGCCCCCGCCTCAGCGGCCGGCGAGAGGCCAGTCCCACCCCGCAGGTGGGGAGGCAGGGGGATGGGCTCCCCGAGGAAGTAGCCTTCCTCCTCTGAGTCCGAGGAGGAAGAGGAGGAGGAGGAGTCGCGCCAGGCACTGCCGCGACCCCAGAGGTAGCGGCGCCGGTGGCTGGGGGGGGAAGGCCCCCTCTGAGGCTGAATAGACCAGGGGCTGCCCCCCCCGACACTGCTCCTCCGGGGGGAGCCCTGCCTCGGGCTCCCCCTCCCCCGCCAGGTGCAGGGCGTTGTTGGAGGAGGAGCAGGGCTGGGCGCGGGGCTGGCGCCGATGCAGCTGGGCACTGCGGGGCCCCCCCGGCTCGCCCGCCACCAGGGGTTCCCGGAAGCTCACCCGGGGGGCGCCTCCCAGGGGGAAGCCCCCCTCCCCGGCTGTCGCCCCTCCGCCATCCAGGGGGGACCCTTGGCTGAGCCGGGGGGAGACCGAGAGCTTGGAGGCAGAGCTGCTGGTCCAGTCGGCCCCCTTAGCTGGGGTCAGGCCCAGCTCGGGCATGGAGTGTCGGTGGGGGAAGCCGCGCTGGAAGTGGGACTCAGAACCTGCGGGGGGAGAAGATGTGGGCGGGGGTTAAAGACAGAAGCTGCCACGCTTCCCACGTCCCCCCTGTCGGGATCCCCCCCACATTTACTTTCCCCCCGCCGCCTGCCTCCCCCCGCTGGGATCCCCCTCATCTGCACTCCCCCCGCCTCCCACCGGTATCTCCCCCTCATCTGCACTCTCCCCACCCCCTGCGGGGATCCCCACCATCTGCACTTTCCCCACCGCCCACCTACCCCAACACCAGTATCCCTACATTCCCCCCCGCCTGCCCCCCTGCGTCAGGATCCCTCCCCAGTCTCACCTCCTTCCTCCTCTTCCGGGGGTCCCGGACAGGTGGAGGTTCCCCGCGAGGTGCATCCAACCGGCTCACCATCGTCTTTCCCCACGGGGGTCCCGCTCCAGCTGCGCCGCCCGCCAGGGTCCGCGCCCCGGGCCGGGGCCGGGCGGCCGGCGAAGGAGACGGAGCGGGTCACGGGCGGGTGGCGAGGGGGGGCCCGGCGCCCCTCCTGGGGGCGGGGGCTGTGGAGGGCCGAGTCGCAGGAGTCCGAGGCGCTGGCGTCATTCCCCCCCAGGCTGCAGCCCCGGGAGCAGAAGATCTGCCCCGCCTTGGGCAGGAAGGGTTTGCCCAGCAGCGGCTGCCTGCACCGGCTGCAGCAGAAGCAGGCATCAGTGGCATGCCAGTGCTGCCCCTCGTAGGTCATCTGGCCCTGGCTGATTCCTGTGGGGGGCAGAGATGGGGCCACAGCGTCAGCTTGATCACCAGGACGCCGGGGTCCCATTCTGGCTCTGGAAGGGGGCAGGGCAGGGAGCCAGGACTCCTGGGTTCTATTCTGATGCCGGGATGCTCCCTACTCCCCTCTCACCTGCTCTCCTGCCTCATGAGTCCCCAGACACCTGGGTCCCTTGCTGCCTGGGTGCTCCCTCCTTTTCTGTTGCCTGGAGGCCGGGGACCCCCTGCTGCCCAGACACCCATGTTCCCCCACTCTCCATGGTCCCCAGATGCCGAGTCCCCCTGCTTCCTAGACACCATGTCCCTCCCACTCTCCCCGGTTCCCCGCACTGCCCGGTGTGGCCCAAGGGGTTACGTTCCTAGCTCACTATATAATATAATCTGGTTTTTAAAAATCAGTTTGATCGATTAAATGATTTCGTTATTTTCATTTCAGCAGCTGTTATCTCAGTCCACTCGGCTGTCACACAACGAACTCGCAGGTCTGTATCCTGTCTGATTAGCTAGAGCGAGTTAGCACAAGGGCCGGTAACCTTTGGTGCAGATAAATGGCCCACCGGTTACCCCTCGTGACTGAATAGGGAACTGAATGTGTTTGTCAAAACTCTGGGGCTGACCGGTAACCGCAAGGCCACGGAAGTAACGGCTCGGGCCAAAGGAAACGCTTTCAAGAAGGAGAGAATCGAGCTGAATCCGTGTGACGGTGGGAGAACGTGCCAGCCTGTGGGGTAAACGTTCGGGAAAAGAGATCAGATTTGGGCTCGGTCGCGCACACTGTGGAGCGTGGCGGAACGCCGGAAGAGAGCGAACCAGGCGCTCTAGAGGTGGACGACGTCTTTGGGGCTCTGAGGTTTGGAGTTTGGTTACTCGCTCATTGAACTGAATGTACTGAACTCGCGACGGTCACAAATTCTGTAGCCTGATTTTGGGACATGAAGCAAAGTATCTGCTGGTCAGATCACTGGCGAACCTAGATCAGCCCCACATAATCAGGTGAACACCAGACACTGGGGTCTACCTTTTCTCTCCGGAGGCCGGGTCCCCCCACTTCCTGGGCACCAGGGTATCCCCCGCACTCCATGGTTCCCAGACAGCAGGGCCCCCCTCTGCCCGGACACCAGGGTCCCCTGCTCTCCACGGTTCCCAGACACCAGGCCCCCCTGCTCCCCGGACGCTGGGGTCCCCCGTACCGATGGGCTCCCCGCAGGCGTCGCAGTACTCGGCGTAGAGGGCCTGGTAGCAGCGGCAGCAGTAGGGGCGGCTCTGGCGCATGACGTAGCGCTGCCCGCCCAGCGCCCCCTCGCACTCGAAGCAGCAGAAGTGGCGCATGTGCCAGTGACGGCCCTCGGCCTCCGTGCACTCGTCGGCGAAGATGATCTGGGGGGAGATGGAGGCAGGGCCCTCTGACCCCCTGAGGGCGCCCCTCAGATCCGCCCACCCCCTCCATTCCCCCTTCCCGGACCCCACAACCCATCCCCAGGACCTGCCTGGACCCCCAGACTCCCCCCTCCCAGACCCCACAACCCCATCCCCAGGACCCCCAGATCCCCCCCAGACCCCTCGCTCCCGGACCCCATAACCCCACCCCCAGGACCTGCCTGGACCCCCAGACTCCCCCTCCCAGACCCC
>ML677523.1:371586-386664 GCA_007922305.1 Dermatemys mawii
CTGGGGGGCAAGGCAGGGGGCTAGGCAGGGGATGCTCTCCCCTGACAGGCAGGGCTGGGCATTAGTGGGCACCATGGGAGGGGAGCTGGGCAGGGGGTGCTGTGATATGGGGGACTGGGCTGGGGACTCTGTTCCCACCAGGCTGGGCCGGGCACTAGGGGGCGCCATGCTGGGGGGAGCTGGGCACTGTGGAGCAGGGAACTAGGGGGTGCTGTGGGGCATGGGGGGCTGGGCCGCAGGGAGCAGGGCACTGGGGGGCTCTGGGCCCCATGGGTCTGGGAGCCAGGCACTGTGGGTCTGGGCCCCATGGGGCCGGGAGCTCGGCACTGGGGGGCTGTGCTGTGGGGCAGAGGGTCTGGACCCATGGGGCGGGCAGGGGAGCTGGCCCTGTGGGGCACTGTCTCACCCCACTCTCCCCCCAGGGAAGGCCTTTGGAGGCGTGGGGGGGTACATCGCCAGCACCGCCGCCCTGGTGGACGCAGTTCGCTCCTACGCGGCCGGTTTCATCTTCACCACCTCGCTGCCCCCACCGGTGCTCGCCGGGGCCCTGGCCGCGCTGCGGGTGCTGGCCGGGCCTGAGGGCCGGGGACTCCGCCGTGCCCACCAGCGCAATGTCAACCACCTGCGCCAGCTGCTGCTGGGTGCCGGGCTACCCGTCCTCACCTGCCCCAGCCACATCATCCCCATCCGGGTACGGCCGGACGCTGGGGTCCTCTGGGCCGGGGGGGAGGAGGGACTTTTGGGAGCCCGGACTCCTGGGTTCTCTCCCCGGCTCTGGGAGGGCAGTGAGGTCTACTGGTTAGAGGTGGGGGGTGGGAGCCAGGACGCCTGGGTTCTCTCCATGACTCTGGGAGGGGAGTTGGGGCTGATGGGTTAGAGCCGGGGGATGGGGGGGGCGCTGAGAGCCAGGACTCCTGGGTTCTCTCCCCTGCTCTGGGAAGGAAGTGGGGGGCAAGTTGTCAGAGCGGGGAGTGGGAGCTAGGGCTCCTGGGTTCTCTTGGAAGGGGAATGGGGTCTAGTGGTTAGAGCAGAGGGTGGGGGCTGGGACTCCTTGGTTCTTTCCCCGGCTCTGGGAAGGGTGTGGGGGCCAGTGGTCAGAGCGGGGAGGGCAGGGCTAGGAGCCAGGACACCAGGAGGGCAGCGGGGCCTAGTGGGTAGGAGGTATGCGTGGCATGGTGAGGGAGTTGGGGGTTTCCTGGACTCCTGGGTCCCACTCTTGTCTCTCCGGTTCCCCCCGGCAGGTGGGCAACGCAGCCTTGAACTCCCGGCTCTGCGACCTGCTCCTGGCCCAGCATGGGATCTACGTCCAGGCCATCAACTACCCCACGGTGCCCCGGGGGGAGGAGCTGCTGCGCCTGGCGCCCTCCCCCCACCACACGCCCCCCATGATGGACTACTTCGTCGGTGAGGGGCTGGGGGGGGCTGGGAGTGTGACTTAGGGGGTCAGTTGGTGAGGGATGGAGGTCCCAGGGGGGAGGGGAGATCAGGGGCAGCGAGGCGGGGGGGCTGGTGAACGGAGGTCAGGGGTGTCACACTGGTGCAGGGAGGGGACGGGAGGGCCACTGAGATCTCACCCCATGTGTCTCCCCCACAGAGTGCCTGGTGCGGGGCTGGCAGGACGTGGGGCTCCCCCTGCAGCCCCCCACGTCCTCCGCCTGCCACTTCTGCCAGCGGCCCCTGCACTTCGCCCTCATGAGCGAGTGGGAGCGGGATTCCTTCGGCAGCCTGGGGGCCCAGGGCATCACCAGCAGCGCCTGAGCAGGGACGGGCCCCCCAGCCCCGGACGGGCCCCGCCACCTGACCGGGGCTCAAAATAAAACACACTCAGCTTGGCTTTGTGTCCCCGACTGTGTGGAACCCAGGCGTCCGGGTACCCGTCTCCCCCGCTGCTCCCCTCCCAGAGCCGGGAAGAGAACCCAGGCGTCCTGGCTCCCTCCACATCCAGTGACACCAACCCAGTGTCTTTCGGCATCTTTATTTATAAAAATAGACACCTCCCCTTTCGTACAAACCCCGCAGGAGTTACACAAATAACTGGAGGGTTTACGGGGTGGGGCCGGGGGACAGAGGGAATTACCCACAATGCCCCACACCAACAGCAGGCACCCCGGTGAGTTTAAACCGCATGGGGGTGGCCAACCCAGGAGTCCTGCTCCCAGCCCCACCCCCAGCTCTAACCACTAGGCTCCCACGCCCCTCCCAGAGCCAGGAGAGAACCCAAGAGTCCTGCCTCCGTTTTCTATGCATGGCACGGGAAGGGGGGGTGGATTCCTATGGGAATGACTCACCCCACTGCATAGGGCTGGGGAGTGAACCCCCAGAAGGAGCCACTCCAACCCCAGCCCCGGCTCATCTGCGCCCCTCGCCAGCCCAGCGGAAGAAGTCGCAGTGGGCACGGGGGTCACTGGGGCGCCCTGGGGGCCGGGCACACGTGTAGAAACGCCGCCCGCGGTGGGGGCCAGCTTTGCGGACGGTTCGTAGGGCGCAGGGCTCCCCATGGGTCGGGCAGCAGGGCGGGGGGGCCGGGCCGGGCAGCACCGCGCGCCAGCGAGCAACCGTGCTGCTGGGCTGGGTGCCCGCGGGCTGTCCCAGCTCCCCAGCCACCATTGGTTTTCCACCCTGCCCCGGTGCATTGTGGGACGCCTCTTGTCCACTCTGCCCCAGGGCATCCTGGGCCATCTCCTGTGTCCTGTGCCCTGAGGCATTCTGGGATGGGTCCTGTGTCCTCTGCCCCGGTGCAGTCTGGGCTGTGCCTGTCTTCAGGTGGCCCCGTGCTGCTCTGAAGTAGCTCAGCAGGTCCCCTTGCCCCTTCTTCGGGCGTCTCCCTCTCCGTGCGGAGCACCCCCGTCCTGCCCCTGCCCCCCGACACGTCCCACCGCCCCCCCCACCTGTGACAGCCTCCGCTCCCCGCTCCACCCTGACCAGGAAGCGGCTGAGCTTCTGCTGGGTGCCGGCAAATTCGGGCATGTGACGGGTGCAGAGTGGGGGACAGCGGGGGCCCGGCAGGAAGGTGGCCCCCAGCTCGGCCAGCACGGGGCAGTGGTCGGAGCCGGGCACCTCGGGCAGGACGCGGGCGTCCCGCAGCTCGGCCAGCGCCAGGGCCCGGTCAGCCAGGACGTAGTCCAGCCGCGTGCCGTGGTTGGTGAGCCGGGCGCCGGTGTCGAGGCGCCAGCAGGTGAAGGCGAAGCGCTGGTCGGGGTGCAGGAGGCGGAAGGTGTCGACGAACAGCCCCTGCCCGGGGGGCCCGTCTGGCACCCACAGGAACCCGTCCAGCCAGCGCCGGCCTGGGTGCTCCCGGAACTCCTCCTGAGGGCGGTGGGGGAGGAGTCAGTATCCTGGAGAACCCAGGAGTCCTGGCTCCCTGCTCCCACTCCTCGCTTTAACCACTACACCCCACTCCCCTCCCAGAGGTGGGGAGAGAACCCAGGAATCCTGGCTCCCGCACCCCAGATTAGAGAGGGGACCCCCCCGGGCACTCACCAGGTCCCCTGGCTCGCAGTGGTCGATGGGCCGATGTGACGTGTTGATGTCCCCCAAGATCACGACGTGGCTGGAAGACAAAACTGGGGATCAGGGGCTGGGAGCAGTGATCCCACGCAGTGAGAGGCTGGGGCAGGGGGTGTCTCTAGTCCCAGGGGCTCCGAGAGGTGGAGGGACAAGACTGGGGGGGGGGGGTGTCACATGGAAACGAGGCAGCGGGGGCGCAGCCTGGACTCCCTGGCTTGGAGAGGTGCTTGGGTTTGGGGGGAAATCGAAGGGGAAACGAACCCCATCTCTCAGCAGCCCCCTGGACCAGGTTGGGGGTGTCGGGGATTGGGGGGGAATCAGGTACGTACCCCCCTCTCTCAGCAGCGCCTTGGCCCAGGTTGGGGGTGTTGGGGATTTGGGGGGTTCGGGTACATACCCCCCGTCTCTCAGCAGCGCCTCGGCCCGGCCCTGAAGGAGGCGGTAGAAGGATGCCTGGTAGGCGACGCGCTCCGGGCGCTGGGGGTCGGCCCGGGGGCAGTACACGTTGATCACGGTCAGGGTGGTCTCTCGCTGTGCCGACGTGCTGGGGGGCAGGGCAGAAAACACATTTGTGGGGGCGTCAGGCTGGCATCTGACCCCTCTGACCCCAGCACTTGCAAACAACCATCCCCCCACACCTAGCTCCCTCCGCCTCCCAACCCGTCACTCTGTGGGCACCAGCTCCACGATCCTCCAGGACAATGTCCCATGGCCCCCTGGGGTCTCCGCGCCCCTCACCGTATGCGGTGGTGGGTGATCACTGCGCGCCCCTCGCTGTCCAGCGCCTTCAGCTCCTGGGGTGTGAAGGCCCCTAGGTCTCCATAACACCCCACGGCGCCACCCTCCCCGGGGTGGGCCAGGAGCCCGGAGAGCCCCTCCTCCGCCGCCAGCGGGGTGGCACTGTCCTTACAGAAGGTCGCCACGCCTGATAGGAGGGAGAAAGAGAGAGAACCCAGGAGTCCGGTGCCAGCCCCAGCTTTGGAAGAGGAGTGGGGTCTAGTGATTAGAGCGGGGAGGGTGGGTGCAGGGAAGGAAGGGGAGAGTCAGGACTCCTGGGTTTTGGCTCTGGGAGCTGCATGGGGGAGCTGGTGGTTGAAGCACGGGGGAGGGGCTCGGAGCCCGGATGCCTGGGTCCCAAGCCCCCCTCCCACCCATTACCTGAGTAGCCGCTCCGGGTGCGGCAGAAGCTGAAATAGGAGTTGTAGCCGTCCACCATGGCCAGTGGCTCCTCCAGCATGTCCCCTGGGAACACGGGGTCACCGTGGGGTCAGGCTGGGCTCTGCTCCCTTTGCCCTGAGGCACATGTCTGGCCCCCATGTGTGTGGTCCCCTTTGACCCCTGACCCCCCATGGCTAGTCCCGCTCTTTGTCCTTTAACTCCCCTCCCCACAGCTCGACCTCTGGCTCCCATCACCACCTCCCAAGCTATGACCTATGACCCCTCCCCACGCCTTGCCCTTTGACCACTGACGCTGCTCCCTTAGCCCCGCCCATGTGACCCCTGACCCTATCCCTGTGCCCCCCAACCCCTTCCCTTAGCCCCATCCCTGTGATCCCTGCTCTGCTCCAGCCCATGACCCCTGACCTCTTCCCTGTGCCCCCTGCTCCGTCCCTGCCCCCATGACCCCTGACCCCGCTCACGCGTGACGCGTGTCTCCTGCAGGCAGATCACGTCCCCGCCCAGCGCCCCGAGCCCCCCGGGGCCCGGCCCGGCCCGGAGCCCGGCCACGTTCCAGCTCAGCAGCCGCATCCCCCCTCCCCCCGCGCGGGAACGCCGTCGCATCACTTCCGCCCCGCAACCCCCTAACACTACTTCCGCTCCTCTACGCACCACTTCCGCCCCGCAACCTCCTTAACCAGCTTCACTTCCGCTCCTCTACGCACCACTTCCGCCCCGCAACCTCCTTAACCAGCTTCACTTCCGCTCCTCTACGCACCACTTCCGCCCCGAAACGGAAGTGATGTTCGGGCGGTCTAGGGGGAGACTAGAAACGCTCAAAGCTCCCGGCATCTCCTCTCTTCCTAACCCCGCCCCAGCCACTGGGCCCCCGCCCCCATGGCATGGCCACACCCCTCGGAGTCCTGCTGTCAGAACCACGCCCTCATGTGGTCACGCCCCTTCAGATAGCCCCTCCCTTGACCACGCCCCTTGCATGTAACTGAGACTTTATTGGGCTCTCAGGCAGGTTCCTCCGCCAATTGCCCGAGGAGGCTCCGCCCCTTTCTCCATCATGTCCCTCCCCCCTCTCTACTGGCTCCTCCCATGTGCCGCTGGCTCCTCCCCTCAGCGCCTCTTCTTCTTGTCCTTGGGGGGGCGGCTCCGGCTGTCACCCCGGCTCAGGCTGGCGCGGGACAGAGACTTCACCAGCGACAGGATCCGGCTGGGCTTCCTGCCTGCAGCCGGGGGGCAGAGAACGGGGCCGGGGGTCAGGCTGGCGGGGGGCGACTTCCCCCCTTCCCTCTGGGTGCTCGAGTCCCCCCGTGTCCCCGGCCCTGCCCACTTTACAACTCCATCCCCAAAGTCCCCAGCTGCCCCCAAACCCCAAACCCCACATCCCCAGCCTGGCCCCTCCCAGAGCCAGCTCCTCCATCGGGACCCCTCGTCCCTTCCGCCCCACCCCCAAATCTGGTGATAGTGAGGGTGGGGTGGAGCGAGCGATGGAGGAAGGGAGTCTGAGTGAATGTGGGCGGGGCTTCAGAGCAGAGGCGGGGCAGGGGGAGGAGCAAGGGTGGTGGGTTTTGTGTCATGAGAAAGTTGGCACCCGTAGGCCTCAGGGGGACGGAGATACGGAACGCGCTGGGGTCGGGCTGCAGGGGCTCGCACGGAGACTGCAGTGGGGCAGGGCTGGGCATGGAGGTTGTCATGTGGAGGGGTGGCTGGGGGGGCTGTTACATGGGGGGACAGCTGGGAGGGTCTCCCTCCCCAGCCTGTGTCTAGCTCCTACCCCGACTCTGTGAGGATTTGCTCCGTGTGGCCCCCCCTCCTCGCTCTGCCCGCCTGGAAACGAAACGAGACTATGAGACCCTGGGATCCCCCCACGCCGTCTCTCACCTCCTAGCCCCCCACTTTCCCCTGATCTCCCAGGTCCCCCACCTCCCCGCCTGCCACTGGCCCCGTGACCTCCCCCCCAACTCCATACCGCCCCCCACCGGATCCCCATTTCTTGGGTCCCCCCCACACCCCATCACCTGCTGGACTCTTTCTTCTTGCTGGAGGGGCTGCTCCCCTGGCTGCCCGACTGGCTTCCATGGCTCCTCTCCTGGGGGGCTGGTGACCCCCCCAGCGACTCAGCCTGGCTCCTGCGCTCCCCTGTGGACCCACCCCGTTGCGACCCCCTCCCCACACTGGGCGGCTTGCGGGGCAGCGAGGGGCTGAGGCTGGGGGGGGTCCGGCTGTGCAAGCTCTCTGGGTCGTCCCGGGAGGGGCTGGCGGTCCGGAGACTGCGGATGCTCAAGGCTTCCGGGCCTCCCTCCTTGGGGGCCAGTGACTCCAGGCTCTGGGGAGGATAGTCGGATGGGTTATAGCTAGAGAACCCAGGAGTCCTGGCTCCCAGCACTCCCGCTCGCCCTCAATCCCATTCCCAAGCGGGGGGAAAACCCAGGAGTCCTGGCTCCCAGCCCCCCATGCTCTAACCGCTAGATCCCTAGCCCAGCCCTGCCGCGAGGGGAGCGGCTGGTGGAGCCTCACCCCGGTGGTGTCCTGGCTGATGCCTCGGAGCAGGGGTTCCCCAAAAGCCCCGAGGTCTCCGGGCAGGGCCTGTCCCGTGTAACTCCCCTCGGCGGGCGGCCGGAGCAGGTTGATGATCTGCACCCACATGTCGAAGAGCTCGTGGTGGACGTCGCCCTGGGGGCAGAGCTGCAGGTAGAACGAGCGGCCGCTGGCCAGCTTCAGCCGCAGCTGCAACATCTCCCCATCGTGCACCGAGATCTTCACAAACCGCAGTGGGAGCAGCCTGTGGGGACAACAGGGGGCTGTGGGTCAGGAATGAGGTGCACCGGCAGGATAGGGCTGGGCTAGGAAGCGTCTGGGGGTCAGGAGTGAGGGGCACCGGCAGGGCTGGGCTAGGAGGGGGCTGCTGGTCAAGAGTGAGAGGCCTCATTTATGGGGGGAGTATCTCACCTGGTGAGCTCTAGCGCCTTGGCAGGGGGCCCCCGGCGGCCCCGGGTCTCCTCAGAGGGGACCACGGGCCTGGCCAGCAGCAGCACATTGGGCACCAGGAGGGCGGGGCTGGTGCAGGCCACGCCCACTGTGACCACTCGGACACGATTGTGCACGTCCACCACCTCCCCGCGCTTGCTGATCTGCGGGTGGGGCATAGAGAGCAGGTTAGTGCATCCCCCACCCTCGATTGCCCCATAGCCCTGCCCCCAGCTCTGCCCGTCCCCTATAGCCCCACCCCCTGGTCTGAGCCCCGCCCCAGCTCTGCTCTTCCCCTATAGCCCCAGACTGCCAGCTCTGCTCTTCCCCTATAGCCCCTCCCCCAGCCCTGCCCTTCCCCTATAGCCCCACCCCACCGCCCCCTGCCCCCCTACCTGTATGAAGTCGCTCTCGAATATGGGGGCATACTGGAAGATCTCATACTCGCCGGTCCGGAGCTGGCGCTGCAGGGGCCCCATGGCCGTGTTCATTAGCCCCCGCGCCTGGTCGCACTCAGCCGTGTAATACGGCAGCACAAACTCCTCATGCATCCTCCCACCAGCCTAGAGTAAAATGGGGAGGAAGCCCGGACACCTGGGTTCTCTTCCCGGCTCTGGGAGGGGAGTGGGGTCTAGTGGTTAGAGCAGGGGCATGGTGGGAGCCCAGACTCCTGGGTTCTGTTTGCAGCCTGGTGTGTGTCAGGCCCTTTGTGTGGGAGCTGAGACCCGCCCCCGCACCGCCCCCGGCCTGCTGGTTCTGCAGCCCCAGCCCTCCCCCACCATTGTGGTACTGGTGTGGGGGGCTACAACCCCTCCTCCCACAAGCTCTGAAACCCTCCCCCAGCTCCGGGCTTTCCCATAGTCCCGCCCCCTCCAATTCCTCCTCCTGCTCTCCAAGCTCCACCCCCCTAGTTCCATGCCCCGCCCCCTTTTGTTTCTCCCCTCCCTCTGCTCCTTTGGGGTGGGGTGGGGTGGGGGGTGTCTCTGCAGCAGACATTTTAGAGGAAGAGGAGGGGCTCACTCTCCCACCCCACCTATGAGGCTGCGGCTCACCTCTGCTGCCCCTATAGGGGGAGGTCTTCGGCTCCCACTGGCCCCACCCCCTTCCCCCTTCCCCGTGCCTGGCCAGAGAAAATTATTACGTCGCGGTCCTCTCTATGACATAATGGCGGGGAGCAAATCTAGCACGTGCCACACTCAAGATGGCATCTCAGTAGCGCCCATTGTGGCCGAGCCACACCCAAGATGGCGCATGGGGCACCATTGTTTCCGACACAATAAATATGGCGTCGTCCTCCCGCGTGCTCCGTATTCATCCGCCACACGCAACATGGCGCCCGCGCCAAGGCCTTTCTAGGATGTCCCTGACGTCCCCTTGCTCATTCTACCTCCCATACAACAAGGGCTGCGTGACTAAAGTTCCAGCCTGGTTCCCTGCACTAGGGGTGCAGTGGGAATTAATATCTTCCCCTCCGCCCCCGGGGGTGTCTCACCTCTTCACCCTATTGCCCCCCACGCGCTTTTAGAATGGCCACCCCCAGCCCAGAGCCAAGATTGCAGAGCAGGGGTAGGGACACACCCAAGGGGCTGCAAGTCAGGAGTGAGGGGCAGTAACTAGGGGGCACAGGAGGGTGTAGGGTTGGGGGTCAGGTACAAACAGAGGGGGTTAGTGCAGAGGAATTATCTTCTCTTCCCCCAGCCCCTGCCTAATTCCACCCTCACCAACATCTGAGAGTCGGTCGGTTCCTCGAACAGGTCTGAGCATGTGGATGAGACGATGGGGGAGGGAGGAGGGTTGATTTATTAGTAACTCGGGGAATTTTTGGGAACCGGGGTGTGTGGGGGGGTATAGACTGCTGGTACTTAACATTAGAAAGGGCCTAGAGCAGTTTTTAAGCGATGGGCTGGGGGAAAGCTGAAAACTGCAGAGGAGCAGGTGGTTTGGACAGACACAAGCCTTAGGATAGGATCTACTAATAAAGATTCTCTCTGTCCTAGTAAAGAGGAGAGGACGGAAGAGGACAAACCATACGTACAATCCAATGAGAAACAGTCAAATGAAAAAAAGTCTCATTCAATGACATGTAATAGCAGGCAGCTAAAAGGTGACAAGTTTTTAAAGTGCTTATAGACCAGGGCTAGAAGTCTAAATGGTAAGATGGGTGAAGGAGAGTGCCTCATATTCAATGAGATTGATAGAACAGGCATCACAGCAATTGGGTGGAATAAGGATAATCAATGGGACACACTGAATCCCAGGGTATAAAATATAACAGAAGGCCAGAACAAGTCATAGAGATAGGGAAGAAAGCCTAGAATAAAATTAAGTAAAAATCATAAGTGAACCAAACTTTACCATAGAATCGCTCTGGATAGTAAGTCCATGCTTGAATAATAAGAATACAGCAGCAGAAATTTATTACCAACCACCTGCCAGTGATTGTGAAACACTCTGGGAGCTTAGAGACAAAAACAAAAAGCGTCCGAAATAAAGGGGGATTTAAACTCTCCGTATATTGGACTGAGGACATGTCAGCTCAGGAGAGGAAGCTGAGCTAAAATTTTGTGACACCTTAAGTGATGGCTTCTTGGAGCAGCTAGCCCTGGAATGCACAAGAGAGGAATTCTTGATTTAGTCCTACGTGGAACACGCGATCAGGTCCAACCACTTGTCAATAGGGACCATAATATAATTAAATATCCATGTGAGGGGAAAACCCCACAGCCACCCCCCTCTAGCATTTAATTTCAGAAAGGGGGACTATGCAAAACAGAAATTAGAAGGTACAGTGCCAAAAGTGAAATCCCTGCAAGCTGCCAGGAAACTTTTCAAAGACACCATAAGAGAGACTGAACTTAAATGTGTACCCCACATTAAAACACATAGTAAGAGAACCAGAGAGCTACCGTGGCTAAACAACACAGTAAAAGTAGCAATGAGACAAAAAAGCCTCCTTTAAAAAGTGGAAGTTAAATCCTAGGGAGGAAAATAGAAAGGAGCAAAAACTCCAGGAAAAGAAAGAATAAAAATATGAGGAACAGCTACCCAAAGACTAAAATTAATTCTTTCCATCGGTCTTCACCGCTGACGCTGGGAGATTCTCAAACCTGAGCCAGTCTTTCAAGGTGACAGAGCTGAGGAACTGTCTCAAACTGAGGGGTCATTAGTTTATCAATTTGTTCCAAAACCTCCTCTAAACAGTAAGTCACCAGGCCCAGCTGGTCTTCACCCAAGAGTTGTGAAGGAACTCAAGTGTGAAATTACAGGACTATTAACTGTCGTCTGCAATCTCTCATTTAAACCAGCTTCTGTGCCAGATGACTGGAGGATACCTAATGTGACACCAATGTTTAAAAAGGGCTTCGGAGGGGATCCCAGCAATTTACAGCCCAGCAAGCCTGGCTTCGGCATGGGGCAAACTGGCTGAGACTATGGTAAAGAACCAAAAATTGTCAGACACAGAAATGATCATAAGTTGTTGGGGAAGAGTCAATACAGTTTTAGTAAAGGGAAATTGTACCGCACCAGTCTACTAGAATTCTTTGAGGGGGGTCAACAAGCATGTGGACAAGTGGGATCCACTGGAGACAGTGTGTTTAGATTTCCAGAAAGCCTTTGACAAGATCCCTCACACCAAAGGCTCTTAAGTGAAGTAAGCGGTCATGGGATAAGAGGGGAGATCCTCTCCTGGATTGGTTAAGATAGGAAACCAAGGGTAGGAATAACTGGTCAGTTTTCGGACCAGAGAGAGGTAACTAGTGGTGTCCCCCAGGGGTCTGTACTGGGCCAGTCCCGTTCAACACATTCATCAACAATCTGGAAAAAGGGGTAAACAGGGAAGTGGCAACATTTGCACAGGATACAAAACTGCTCAAGATAGTTAAGTCCAGGCAGATTGAAGAGCTGCTAAAGGATCTGAGAAAACTGGGCGACAAAATGGCAGATGGAATTCAGTGTTGATAAAACGCACAGGGGAGAACGGGGGTAACCGTGCTGATGTAACAGACCTCGGTGAGGCATCTGCGTTGGAACCGCACGACCTCCGGGTTAAAAACCTCAACCGATGGACCGTGAACCCAGCCCAGGTCTCAAAATGTGTCTAACCAGGGAATGGTCATGAAGAGGGTCTGTTCCCAGCGGGATCCCACAGGGACTGGGGTTTGGCCAACGCCATGGGACAGTTTTATCAATGACCTGGCAGAAAGCAAAGGCCCCTGAAAGCACGGTGGGAGTGGGAGATTACGCCGAGGGCAGGTCACTGCTCCGGAGTGGGCCGGCAAACGGGGCTCACGGGGAACAAGAGGCCAGGCCTGTGCACAGGCTGGGGGGGCTCTGCCCTGGTGAGCAGATTTGGGGGTCATGGCGGGGAACTGGCAGGACAGGAGCTCCCAGCACGAAGCTGGAGGCGGAAGTGAGACAAACAACCAGGCAAGGAGATGTGGCGTGTGAATAACGAGCGGCGTTACCGGCTGGAACGGCCGACCCAGGTGCATGGGGGAGTCTCTGGGGCCAGCCGTCTTCCCATCCCCACCCCCTGTGATTCTAACACAGGCGCTCTAAGCCGTTCCTGGCCCGGGTCAGACAGGCCCCTGCGGTTTTGGGGCCCAGGAACTCTCCGCCCCCCCACGGCGCCGCTGGACAAAGACACGACAGCCGGGTTTCTTACCAAGAGTGCGCTTTTATTTTTTAATTTTTTTTTGTCTTTTTCTTCTTTTGGAGGGGGGAGAATTTCTTCTTTTAAACCTCAGGGCACGTCCCCCCCTTGTTTTCCCCTCCCCCTCTGCGGGGGCCCAACGGGGCGGGGGCGGGGGCAGAGGGGGCTGGGGCCAGGGAAGGATCGAGAAACCAAAGCAGATTGTATCGTCGTCTCGTCTGTCCGGCTCACGTCAACACATTCCAAGCACAACTTAAGAAATGCAAACTAAACCAAAAAAAATATATATATATTTATATATATCATTTGTCTTCTCTCCGGACGCGTGGGGGGGGCGCCACCTCGGCAAGGGAGGGGGTGGAGATCCGCTAAGCCCCGCCCCCATGCGCCCCTCCCTTTCCCCGAGTCTGCCTCAGTACAAAAAGAGCGGCGGAGCGGAGGCGGGCGCCAGCTCACGCCAGGCCGAACCCCTCCGAGCACTCCTGGATGGCCAGTAGCAGCATGTGACGTAGCTTCTCGTAGCTCTCGTAGGCGGGAAGGTCCAGCTGATTGAAACTGGGGTGAGGGGAGAAAATCAGTGAGGAGGGGGCAGGAGGCAGAGTCTCTCCCCACCCCCCCTCCAGGGACTGAGACAGACCCGCCCCCGACTCCCAGAGAGCAGAGTCAACAGTTGCCCTCCCCGCTCCCCGGCCCCTCACCATGTGTGAGCGGAAGGCAATCTGTCGGTGGAGCGGTCGTCCCGGTGGATCTGGAATTTCTGGATGCCGTTCATGCCCTCCAAGGCGGCGAAGCCCTGCAGGGGAACCTTGGAGGTGCCCGTCACGAACTGCAGGAACTTGGCTCGGTCCGCCTGGTCGAAGGAGCGCAGGGCTCGCCAGAACCACTGGATCTGCCAGGGCGGAGGGAGCGGGTCAGAGGATCTGGGAGCCAGCTTGCCTAGTACTGGAGATGCAGCCAGCTCTGGGGAGGGGCAGCTGGGGAACAGCCACAAAGAACGCCGCCTGGCGCGGGCGGAGTGCGGCCCCTCACCTGAATGGAGTTGGACTGGTACTTGTGGTACTCGGTGTTGGATTTGAGGTCGTCGATGTCGATGGTGGGCAGCCCCGAGATGAGAAGCTCCAGCTCCTGCTCCGTGAAGATGGAGATGAGGCGCTTGGGGATGATCTCGTAGAAACCCTCCAGGAAGGCAGCCAGCTGCTTGCGGATGGCTCCTGGGGGGCGGGGAAGCGGAGCCAGTGAGCCCCCGCCTGCTCCAACCCCCGGCCCTCCATCCCCAAGCTGGGAGTGAACCCAGGAGTCCATGCTCCCAGGCCCTCCTTCCCTCCCACAGCTGGGGAGAGAACCCAGGAATCCTGGCTTCCAGCCCCTCCCGCTCTCACCACTAGCCCTTTCTCTTCTCTCAGAGCCAGGGAGAGAACCCAGGAGTCCAGGCTCCTGCTCGGCTCTTTATTTACAGTTCCGTCTCACTGGGCTGCACCGCGACGTTATTTTTGTGTAGGTCCTACAGAAACCTGCCCCCCCCGCAGCCGCCTACCCGTCATCCTCATCTGGCAGACCAGGTGCACGTATTCCTTCTTGTTCTCCTCCGTCACCAGGATGTTGGCCCCATTGGGCTTGAGGTCCCGCACCTCGCACACCCCGAACTCCTGCACCTGTAGGGTGAGGGGGGGGCGAAGGGGGCTCTATTCCCAGCCAGTGTGCCGAAAACCTCTGCCCCAGCCAGCCTCCCCCAAGACAGGGCATTCCCGGCCTGTTCTGCCCCTCAGCACAGCCCCCCAGGGTCCCGCAGCCCCCAGTGTCCGGTACCTCGGTGCTGAAGGTCAGGTCGTAGCCTAGTGTGGACACGTCGTTCTCCAGCAGGTAAACCAGGCCCTGGTAGAAGTGGTAATCCTCGCTCTCCATATCCGTGTACCTGGGGGGGGGACGGGGATCAGTGGGGTCACGGAGTCCCCCCCACACCCCAGGCCTAGTGACCCCCGGCGGCCCACCCGCAGACCCTCCCCCGGCGCACCTGACGGACTTGCCCAGGATGTGCTTGTAGAAGGAGCGGGTGAAGTAACACTCCAGCAGGCGGTTGTCGTACACGGCCTTGGCCACGATGCGGCCCACGAATTTGAAGTAGCTCAGGTGGTTGGGGTTGCAGTGGGACGAGGGGTTGATGGTGTAGGTGACGCGGTCGCCGGGCGACGTGCGGAACAGGGCGTACATGGGGTTGAACATCTCCCGGGAGATGATCATGTACCACTCCCGGAGCAGCCCGCCCGCGTCCTGCCCCTCCTCGCCCTCGAACACGATGTACCTGGGGGGAGGAGAGGGTTAGGGGGACCCCCCGCCCCAAAGAGCCCCAGCCCCACACCCGCGTCCGGCCCCACCACGCCCTCCAACACGATGGACCAGGGGGGCGAAGTAGAGGTATTCCAGGCAAGGGTCCCACATGGCCCCACCGGCACCAGGCACCACACCCTGTGTCCCCCCGCTGCCCCGCACCGTTTCCCCCCTCACGTGTGGCCTGTCCCTGCCCCGCCCCAGCCGCTACCCCCCGCGGTGGGACTCACAGGCGGTTCTTCATCTCCTCGGGCGACTTGCGGTGCAGCTCGCGGTACGAGTCCTCGAAGACGTGGTCCCGGCGCACGTGGACGGCCATGTCCTCCTTCCGCAGCCCCTCGTCCAGCCGCTCTAGCTCCTGGCGGAAATACCTGGGGGGGAGACACGTCAGGGTCTGTGAAACCCACTGCCACTGGACACGGCCCCACCGCCCGGCCCCCCGTGTCAGGGCCTGG